>JTDE01009763.1:3896-16212 GCA_014338405.1 Paragonimus skrjabini miyazakii | reverse complement strand
CAGTTTTAAATAGGTTTTATTAAGGGCTTTGAGGGAGCTCAATTCCGTTTTTTTGTCCCCCAATACTGAGCGGTGCCTAGTTGTCAGATTTGTTGTGCAGACGCATCCTTTATTCAATTACTGAAGATCGTTCATATTCGAGGTGAGATATTTCATTTTCATGAACATTGATTCACTTGCTACGGTATTAAATCTAGTTTCAACGAGCGCCTTCCCATTAAACATTTCGAAGATATATTATCTTCTCTGCCGTTGGATATTGAGAAAGGCATTATTGGATCATCGGATTACGTGTAATTAGTTGTCAACTTGAATCGTTAGCAAACGATTCAATAGTACTCGATTTCCTCAATATTTTGCCCGGATAACTTGCCTTTCAACGAGGACGAGTAGCAGCGTTCTCCTGTCATGGATTTCCGGTATTCTACGAAAATGTGGAAATTGCCACCGGTCTTGAAAATTATGGCATCAACGAGGCTTTTCCTGCTTCTTCGGACCAGCAATCTGCCACCGGACGCTCAAGCGCTTCTCCTCCGCTCGAGGCTGTGGCATTCCTCCATGAACCATTCCCTCTTTTGGATGAAAACCAGTTGGGTTCTCATGCCTATGATGACGTTCCCGTTTCTATTACCCTCAATTCTTTGAAGTTTACGAACGATTCTTCTATGCCAAATGACTTAAGTGTTTCTAAAAGCATTCTTATGATGGGATTCCATCTGAACCGAGTGTTGTCTAGCATGATTGCTGTTTGTTTGGGGCCCATAGGACTAAGCAGGGGTCCGGCCCAGGGGTAGCGATAGGGACAGTGGTGACCCCACCGCAGAAGATGGAGAGTATGACTAACCCATCTACTGTTTTTCCCGTTCGGCTTGATCCTGCTCTGTCGAATGTTTCTGATAAAGTTTCTGATGATCATCTGGAGGAAGAGCTGACGCTGAAGGCAGAGGAGTTGGAGTTGAGACATAAACTGCCCGAGCTTCATAGAAGGCGCCGTCGGCCTGTGGAAGTTGAACCCGTCTCGACAGTCGGGATTAGATTTAGCGCAACGCCAAGGGATAATATCAGGCCCCCCGTTCAACAACGGACCTCGAGAACAAACCCCTTCACTTTGGACCCCGTTGAATCGATAGAACGGGCTCTCAGATCTTTGATTCTTAGAGCCAGCCTTCCAAAAATTGAAGTGAACAATCTCGATGGCTCCCCGAAGAATTACTCCACCTTTGTCAGAAGTTTCGAAGGTAATGTGACAGATGAATCAGTTAGCGAGGAGTCGAGGCTTTCACATTTATTGCATTATTTTCGTGGCAGGGCGAAATAAGCAATTAAACATTGCACGCTCTTACAAAATGAAGTGGGATCTAAACAGGCATCACTTTGGCCGCCGACGTGATATTATGCAGTTGGTAAGTAAAGAAATTTTCATGGATCCTAAACTAGTCGTTGGCAATGTTGATGGTTTGCAGGGAATAGCCAATCAGATGAAGGGATGTCAAGCAATGTTGATGCAGTTAGATTACGGAGTAGAACTAAACTGCTCAACCAACCTCATTAAAGCAGTTGAGTGATGGCCTCACCACTTACAAGAAGGGTGGGCAGAAGTTGCTGGGGGCATAACTGAGTGCGGAATGGAACCTAACTTCAGTGACATTACTTTTTATAGAAAAAAAGTGGCAGTCGGAGCTAGTCAGTATGGCCACCTGTCCGCTCGCGTTGAAAATAAGTCAAGTTACCCAACGTCCTCTGAATCCTCTAGAGTCAAGTACTTGATACACAACTTTGGAATAGATGTACACTATGAGAGGGTGAACTTGCAGTGCCAGGTTTGTAGGGGCAACCATGATATATCTCATTGTAGCTGGTTTAGCAGCAAATCTTTGGAGCAACGCAGGGAAATGTTGGAAAACATCGGGCGGTGTTTTACCTGCTTGATAGCGAACCATGTTGCGAGGTCTTGCAGGGTACAGATACGATGTGGGGTACCGGGTTGTGGTCGACGCCATCATACAATGGCTCATGAAGATAAGCCTGAAGTGTGAAGGAGGAAATGCCATCCTTTTGTGGTGCCACGTCCAGTCTAAACGACGTGTGCTCCCCATTTGTCCCGATAGTGTTGGTCGGCCCAGAAGCGTTGGTTACAATGTATGTCCTTTTGGATAACGAGTCTGACACTACGTTGCTCAGTGAATCTATTGCAAGAACAATCGATTTGCAGGGACGGCCCTGTCAGATGATGTTCCGTACTCTACACAGAACTCGTGAAACATCACGCACTAAAGCGTCAGTTGAGTTGCAATCCTTGGATCAGGTGCATTCTGCCACAGCTGGTTTAGTTTATACAGTGAAACAACTGCCAGTGACGCAGGTTGACGTCGTCCAACAATCTGTGGTAAATAAATTTGCTCACATGAGGGACCTTTTGTTTGATAGGTTGACTGAAAACGCCGTAGGGATCCTAATGGGATGCGGCGTTCCTGAAGCACACTGGATACTGGAACAGAGACCGGTAAGTGGCAGTGAGCCTTATACGAGTAAGACCATTTTCGGCTGGAGTCTCCGAGGTCCGTGTCGTACCATATCTCGGAATGAGCATCGTATAAACCTCGTCGACCCACGTCAGGTCTTGCTGGATGACTTGACCCGAAGGACGTGTGAGTTCGATTTTAATAACAAAAGCACTTCGGAGGACAAAGAGCTCCCTGTGTAAGACAAACTAGCGTTAACTATGACTGAAAGCAGTGTAATATTCAAGAGCGGTCACTATAAGACAGGCATGCCGTAGAGAAACCATAGTGGGGTATTGCACAAAAATAAGGAGATGGCTGGAAAACACCTTGCTACTTCGAAGCAAAGGTTGATTCGAGACCCGAAGCTCAACGTTGGCTATTCCGCCTTAATACTGGAGCATATCAAGAAGGGATACATAAGTAGGAGTGCTACAACTACAACGGGGAGATGGTACTTGCCGCCCCATCATGTACTTTACCCGAATATACCCGGTAAGATACGTGTAATCTCCGATGGTGCAGCTGAACACTGATGTGCGTCTCTCAACAAAACCTTACTCCAGGGTTTGGATTTGAATAACAGTTTGTTAGGAGTACTCAAGCGTTTTCTCAAATACCCGGTGGCAGTCTCCGCTGACATTAACGAGACGTTCCTGCAAGTGATAATGCCAAGTCGCGATCGGGGTGTATTACGTTTTCTTAGGTTGAGCTCCGATTCATTCGAGAAACCGCCGGATACCTACGAGCTGCATGTCTACCCCTTTGGAGCGACATCTTCGCCATTGCGTGCTAGTTTTGTACTGCAGAAGGTAGCTGTGAATAATCAGCAGAAGTTTCTATCAAAGATTGCCATCGAAATGAGACAGAAGTTCTGTATGGATGACTGCCTAGTGTCATTCGACTCAATATTCGGGGCCAGGGCCGTAGTAAATGAACTTCGATTGATGCTGCGGCTGCGTGGGTTTAGACTTGCCGGCGTCTGAGTATGCAGTATATGTTCGCACTAGTAGCTGTTCCTTCCGAATCCCTTTTACCATGAACAATTTGGGGAACGAACACACGCGGGAAGTGATGAAAAACGTGTATATGAAGCGTTTGGGATACATGGTAATCATCATCTTTGTTTCTGTTGATTGTCACATTGATTGAAATAATTCTCTGCACCGCGATAGATACTTGGCGTTCTAAATATCATAATGAGTCTGGCTGAGAGGTGTACTCCTCGGTGATCGGCACGCAGCTTGATTTAATCTGTTCCCGTATAACGTTCCGTATGAACGCCACACGACCTCAATCTGGTTGGAAACAATGCAATAGAGTGAATAGACTTTACTTCTGAAGATTCTCGATGATACCCTTTACTTTCGCCGTTCCATGTACACCAAAGACGGAGACAACTAAATGATAGCGTCGTTTCCAACCATTTCTAAGAGCAACGTTTCATCGGCCAGCATTTGACTGGAATCTCGCAAACAATGAGAAATAATATAGATGTCATATAGACGAAGAAGCCGAACATTTTGTCATACATGTTTCACCTGCAAATGTTCTTGTCGAAATGCAACGCCAACACGGTGTGGTCGTATATTTCCATTTCGACTATACCTTTAAAATGCCGCAAAATGAAGCACTCTTAGTCTATAGAATGACTTACTTCATCTCAAAAGTTGCAACGGTCGCATTTTATAAGACTTGAAGAAGTGAGCTAACGTCAATAACGAGTTGCTTTCACGAAAATGGTGGAAAATGTTTCATCACAGAACTATTACTTATTCGATGTATTCCAACTGTTCCATTAACGCTGTGTATTCACAATTGATGTATGCCTGAGATTCCGATTTTGAAATTTCTAAAAATATTTTAGAAAACCGGAATTCACGCCAAAAGAACAATTTAGCCTTTTGAACGACCTTCAGGTCGAGCCCCTCGAAACGGATTATTGCCTCGAACGGAGAAATCTGGCGCCGTCTCTGTCCATACAACTTTGAATTTTGGCATTGTAGGCCGCCGCGTGCTCAAGTGTGAACGTCGCATCCAACACTGAGTCAAATAAATCGGCCTGTTACTAGCTTGATGTTAGGCCGGTTGAAGACGACGTGTCGGTAGTTTGGTGGCAACAGAAGTCTTGAAATATCTGCTGTTATATCACAAATGATGAGTCTGTTAGTATCAGGCAGGAAATAACACTGGGCGTCAAGGAGTTGCTCCTTAGGGATGTCTGAGAATCAGATTCTTGCTCCTGGACCGCAGCTGACTCACGAAGGTTAACGAAAGTAAATGCAATGAAGATGGCGTACACCTGTGAAGCAGCGCCAGCGGCAAAGTTGAGGGTGCCCGGGCATGACGTATTTTGGAGGTAAACTATGGAACACAGTCCAGATGACAGATCTACCACGGGAGTATTTGTCTGATGAGTAAATTAGTGCATACACTGAGGGCTTGTAGTCCGTGAATACGATGGAAAACCGACCTTGTTGTACGCGCTGGAAAAGGTGGATATCTAGGTACGTAGCAAGTAATTCTCTTCCATACTTGTCATGGCGTGGTTCGTAAGGTAGCATGCATATATGTGGAAAACACTTTAGGGTTTTTACTGGTTGTGAGCAAACTGTTGCAATACGGCATCAGTAGCTACACCCGGGACATAGGTGAAGAAGGAAGTAGGTAGTTGATTTGGGGGTGAGCTGGACAAGCGACATTAAAGATACGTTTTTAGCTCAGCCAGTGCAGTGAGCGTAGCAGCTGTAAAGTCGAATTCAGGTGTGCCGCATTGGAAATGTTCTGCGAGGGCTGCTTTAGTTGCAAGCAAAAATGTCTAAACAAGCTATAGTAATTCATCAAACTAACAATACGTTTGAGCTATCTGAAAGATGTTGGCTCGGCAATGAAAGTACCAGCCTTAGCTGGCAAGCTTGTTTACCAAAAGCAGAAATAACGTGGCTCAAGATTTCTATACTGGCTCTTCTGGGTTCTCACTTAGCTCAAGTGATTGATATCCCGTGTTAGGCTAACATGGTGAACAAAGAACGAAGATGTTACGGAGGACCAGTTTTTGAAGAACTACCCAATAGTATGTCGTCCACGTAGAAGTGAAAAACTTCAAAAGCCAGCATACTTTGTGAATAAAACGTTGATAGCTCTGTGCAGCGCTACTGAGGAAAAATGCCATTCGAAGACATTCGTGTAGGAAAATAGATGTGGTGACGGCCGTTTCACGGATGTCCGTCTCGTCTGCGGAGGTTTGGTAGAAACCACCGACAGTATCAGTCTTAATGCATAATGTTTAACCAACAAGGCAAGCTGTCAGGTAGTGCATGTATGGAACACGGTACCTGTCGGGAAGTTCAAACTTGTTGAGGCCATGATAGTCGCCACGAAGGCGCCAGTCAACTGAATCCTCAGGGCCAATGTAAAATGTGGAGGCCCATAGAATCCTAGAAGGGCGGATTACTTCAAGTTCGGGCATGTGATCAATTTCCACTTTAGTTATTTTAGTTCCGTCCAAAGTTAAACGTTTTGGCCGGCACGATATTGGTGAACATTTAGCCATGATACAGTGTTTCAGTAGATGTAAACACTACACAAGATTCAGGTATGAACTCTAGATCAAAATGATGATAAAAATGGAAATGATCAACTCACAATAGTTTATTAAAGTGCTTTGATTTAGAATTCCACTACACCAAATGTAGTATCCAATAGATAAAATCCGTCGTGTCGTTCCTGATTAATCTTGGAGGTCACAACTGAGGTAATTCCGATGAGAGATAAATAAGGAACTTTGCCAAAATAGTCGGTTGATTCCGTTAGCTTCTAACTCTCCAGAAATTCTGTGCACCAGCGACGCCGGAGGTAGAGAGAACGCAGGCTTGCTACCCGAAAAGTGTCATTTGTATTTGTCGATTATTGATTAGTTCGATTAAGTTGGTTTAAACGTCGGCTGTGTATGTGAAGTTGAGGAAAGTAAAAACGTTTGAACAACCATGGCAATTATCAAATAGAAAATAGTGTACAAGACGCTACATTGCGCACAAGTTGGATTAACTGAAAGTGGCTTGTTTATTCGTCGGACGGGCTGTAGGAACTTCAAAAACACAGGCGCACGGAGTTTAAGTATATCGAGTTGAAGAATATGAGAACTTGATGCCACGATGTATGCTTAGGTGCCGCTGACTCTAATTTTTGTGCGGGAATCGACCAATTTCTGTCTTTGTGTTTCGACCAAGAAGTCGGATTACCGCAGGAAATCGATCACTCAACTAGCGATGAGCAAGGCTCTGAGTTCAAAAACCCGACCAGCTGTTCCCCGGAGGTCGAGGTCAAGTGTAGGTGAGCGTTGAACACAGGAAGCGATTGATTTGCCGTTGGCGACAAGAAGCATTGGTGTAGAAGAAGATAAATAAGAAGGGGTCGTCCTACCTGATGATGCTGAAGCTAAGCCAAATTCCGCTTGGGTATGGAGTAAGAACGTAGTCACTGTGATCAAAAAAGGCGACATCTAAAGGGGTACTGGTCACGTTTGTCGATATTTCGGGTCGGCTTGGGCGTTCATCTGACCAAAGTATTCACAAGGATCACTACGACGCTTCGCTCGAGTACCCAACTTACGGTGATACCAGCAAAACTCAGTCGACATCTGTCGGCGTCTGCGCGAAGACTTAATCCGACGTCGATGGGAGAAGGATTTTATTCTGGGACGAGCAGAATCCCCTCAAAGGGTTGCAATATCCGTTCAAGCAGTGCACCAGTTACCTGACTACGGCGGATGGGATGATCTGTGTGATGTTGAGACGTCAGGACTAGGAGGGGTTTCTGGTGTGAGACTTGTCACTGTAGTGTAGGAGACAGAGGAACCAGTTCAAAACGGTTTTGCGTTCTGTCTGCAAGGCGTGTTGCATATAACAAGGGCGTTGGCGTAGCAACTATAAGAACAGTCTGTTTTGATATAGAAGCGTTGTATCCACACCTATTTAAGGAGTGTCCCATCTGTAGATGCAAAACCTAGCAGCTGTTGCATTTGAAGTAACACACCTGGCGTTCGCTAATCGCAGACTCCGGATCTCTGAATAGCCGTTGTGTCGTGACCTGCTAGACGGCGGGATTCGTTTTATAGCATCACCCTTGAATGCCCCTTATTTATGCTCAGAGGGTCGGTGGAGAAGTAAGTCAATCAGCTGGACTGTGACCTCCCCAGGGAACCAAGCCAAAGGCTGGCTAAATTGAGCCCACTCTACAATGACACGTTGGCTGCAAAACTTTACCTCTAAGTGCACAAACCACAGGGCAGGTTCCAAGTCTAACAGTAGTGAAGCAGTAATAGCGACTGTTTCAATCGTCGGCTTTTTTCCCGAGTCTTTTTCGAAATGGTGCGAAGATGATGAGTACGTATTGGATATAAAAATGATTGAGGAAGCTGCGTATATATGAGAGGAGAAAATATAAGCAAACTTGGGGTTGATAAACGTTTGAACGACCAGTAGATTTTGGGCTCACCAGATTGTGGAACACTGGAGTCTTCAGAGGCTCAAAACGGTGCCACTTCTAGCAAGTCACTCTGAAAAATGGAATACTGGACAATGATGTATGCTGCAGTTAGCCTGATGAAATTAGCTGTAAGCAAATGAAGAGAAATGGGGTATGGAAAGACCGGCCTGGAGACCAAATGCGGGAGAGGATTTTAAGTATTTGAAAATGTCAAAGACGCTTTAGGAGACAATAGAAAAAGATTATAAACAAGGAAAGTGAGGGGAAATAGAAGATGCATTTCTTTTGTTGTATGAAGAAGGGTTACAAATAACCTCATAGGAAATTTCGAAAGCACTGGAGGTAACTACGAATCTTTGGCCCAACCAAGCAGCATCATACTTCCCTGATCGTGAGCTCAGGTTATAGAATACCTGAGTTGCTACATCAATGATGATAAGTTCCTCTACATACTGGGTAAGCAACATCTGGAACATGCCTCCACAGGGTGTGATATTTCAATAATGATAATAATAATATACATTTCTCAACGCATTTATGAGAAACACGCTCGGAGATGCGCGATCATGACAGATAATTACATACGGTACAAAGCAACAAATGGATATATAACAAGACTAACATGAAATCTGTTGACCAAAGAAGATGTAATCAGAGGGAACGTAGTCAAAGTTTACAACGTTCGTTTCACACATAATGAAAGAAGGTAGTTCGTCTGTTCTACCGATTCAGTCCAAAAAATGAGATGTTACATTAGTTTGCCTTTTACAAGGTTAGGTAAAGACGACGTTTCAAATATTTGAAGATCACGCGGGGAAATACGTGACACTCCATCTTCGAAGGATTTCGCCGTTATTTGACGTAACTTCATTCAGAAAAATGTTAAAATTGTCCAGTTTAGTTGAAGGAGGACAGGATGTTCCAAATTCCGGCGAAGAATTGAACAGATTCGAGCGTTGGACTTCGATAATTGCTGGAAAACGTCAAAATGTTGGAAATTTCGTTAATCGCTCGGCCAATATGGGGTTTTGAGCGCCCATTCATCGCAAAACATTTTTTGCATTACGAATGCTCGTGAAAATAGGAAAAGGAACGCAATGTAATGTGTTAAATGGGAAAATGTGAAGTTATCACATGTAATATGAAGATTAATATAAATGTTATATTTTTTGACAAAAACTTTACGCAGTATCAATGCTTTTGTGTTTTTCTAATAAAGTATATAATATTCGGGAATAATTGTTATGACATTCTGCGATAATTGGGTTAGTGTGGTGGAACGCGAGAAAGACCGACTAGTGTTGGTCATTTCTTTCTCATCTTCTGTTTTGAGTTACGCCTCTCAGTTAATTTCCGCCCTAAAAATCTCCACTGTACGTTCCTCCGACAAACGTTGAGTGACGCACGTGTAAACAACGACGCCGAATATCATAACCATGTTAAGTGGCTGGGAACGTGTTACTATTGACGCAAATGATATGATTAATTACAAGAAACAAACCTCAATTCGTTTGCGATCGTGGGATAAGATACAATGGTTGGTCGCAATAAACCGTCAGGGGTACAAAAAGTACGACAAGTACAAGAAAAGGCGACCGACACGCAGTGACGAACCGACGGAATGCGATCGGGTTGGTCTAATGAGCGTTTAAATAGCCAGCCTTCTGGCGGACCGATGAGATGGCAACAGTTAAACGGCGGCCCATAGAAAGCAGTATTCACAGGGGTTTAAAGAATGTGAGTGACAGATAGCAATAGATGTGCGGGCAGGTGAGTGAGGTTCAATAACTGAGGGAGGCGGGGTAGAAACATCAGTACTTCTAGATGCGAGTTGTGGAAAGAACAATAACAGGCGTCTAGTTAGAAGTGATCACGAGGAAGAGTGCGACAGTGTAATTTGGTGGAAAGTTTGACCTCCAAAAATGTCCTACCTCCATGTATATCTGGTTTGGTTGAGCTTTCAACTTTGTTTGCTGTTGGTTTTTACCTTCTCTTGGCCGATATTCGTTTTTTTTGAATGTTGGTCTCTGTTTCCAAACGTAGTTCTTGAAAAACCAAATCAACTTAGCTCACTATTCTGCGTTGATTTCCCACCATTTTTCCGACTGGATGCCATCTGTTGAATCAACGGCACATATGAACCTGTGTTTCTGTGACCCGGCTGTTTAAAACCACGACACAAGCTTTACAGCGCCCCTTACGATGGGATGTTGAAATAAATTTTCCTATATCGTTATCGCAGTACTGGGATCCGTTAAAGGTTCACAGGCACAGGAAACTAAACAATTTTTGAATCAAACTGCGTTGTCCGGGAAACTGAAAAGAAACAAGCTGATCTTCATCGAGTAGCTTTTGAGCATAATGTTGCGTCGCTTCCGTGTTAGACACGCTGTCAAAAGGTATGCAGGTTACAAATTTCCTCATAATTCCTTCTCAGACAAACTCATTCCGCAGTCAGCAGTTGTCTTTTATACGGCCACTTTCGCCAGCCAGCGAACTTGTGTGAATGCAACTGTTGCTTTGAGGTTATGATTCAGTCAGGATGGTTTAACTGATGACTGAGTTTGGTGGACTGTTTAATGCGTAATAGACCGCAAAAAAAGCGTAATTGGACTATCCACGCATGGTGAATCGTTCTTCATTCCAAAAAATACGTGAGCATTTTCTCGGAAAATGCAACTGGAAGACTGAGGCAGCGTATTCATTCACGAAGTTACTCGACTATAATAATAATAATAGTATATTTCTCAACGCATCTGTGAGAAACACGCTCAGATAAGCGTGATCAGTAAACACATTTTAACGTAAAACGCATACCATGCACATAAATGTTAATTGTACAATACACCAATTATGGAAATAAAGTAACAAAACGGACATAATAATAAAGGAAAAGTCAAGTTTATGAAGAAGTATTTGGCTCACTAGCTTCTAAAGTGATAGTTCTCAAAAAGTTTAGCGTTCGATAAAAAAATGCTCAGTAGTTACATCAATTCTCGCGTCACAAGGTTAACGTTGGCCTTATGTTCAAGGTCATGCCAGAAAAAGGATTTTCAGGATGGTAAAGATTGAACAGTCGAAGAATTTCCCTATTATTTGATGTAGACGGTTCCGGAAAATTATGTAGAAACTTTTGTGAAGATGAAGGAAGATAGAAGGGTCCCGATTTTTGCAGAGAAATGGACGATCTTCTGGACCGGACTTCGTTGTTTTCTCAAAATTGACGGAATTTCACAGACATCGCGAGCTGTCCAACCAGTACGGGATTTTGATGGTCCGGACGTTATTGAATGTTGTCTCGCGTTAGCATTTATCGTGGAATGAAGAATGAAAAGCTAGATTACATGATAAACGAGAGAACGCGAAACGATCATGTGAAGTATGACGAAGAATGGAATCTGATATTTTCCGACCAAACCTTTTATATGAAATTTATAATTTTGTATTAGTTAATAAAATGAATCTCGCCAACAAACAATTGTTATTCTATAACGCGAAAAGAGATCGATTCACAGCTCTTCCTAGTATATGACTGTAGCCGAATTCCGATGTCAGTTTAGTATATACGACCGTAATGTAGAATGGAAAAGATGTTTAGCAGCACGGGAAGATTGTCAGGCGGTCTGTTAGGTTGGAAGATGAATATATTTATATGTAATCATATGAGGCGAACAGGCTAAGTTATATATATATTATCCAAACAGTTTTAACGTGCACAGCTATTGCATAGTAGTCGATAACTATACACAACTGGTAATCATTAAGGATGGAGTAAGAGTATACCAGGATGGTTTGGTTACTACGAACGGGGGTGTGTATGATGTTACCATATGTTGGCTATAGCTTTGTTGTTCAGCTGCAAGTTTTGGACGTAACTGTGTCCAAGATCTATCCTGCTGGAGAAATAATAAGTTTCGAAATCGAGAGATGTCTCGAATGGTGAAGTTGATAACTTTGATTAGTTCGAAGTGTATATGGCGTTGCATAATGTGGTATAGGTTTACAATCAGATGTTGTTAGGTCCGTTTTCAAAGATATCGTCAGGCTGATAGAGTTTGAAAATAGACATGACGTTCCTTAATGTCAGGAAAGTTTCTAAGCTTCGTTTGAATTGATGTATATTCTTATTGGCTCTAGTTGCATGTGGGAGTTTGTCCAAATGTAGGTATATTTCACAAGGAAAAAATGTAAACGCAGTTTTTACGAGATTTAAGAGCCGGCAAGGCGAACTCGTTGTTCCTGATGCTGGATATTGAGCTATGCTGAAAGTGAATCGCGAGTTTGACAGTAAATTCATTGCCATAAACTAGATTATACATGAGTGCAAG
>JTDE01009759.1:0-13645 GCA_014338405.1 Paragonimus skrjabini miyazakii | reverse complement strand
GTTTGTCTCAGAAGGTCAACGAGAGCGTCACAGAACGCATTCTTGGTAGCATCCGAACAGCTGTCCGTCGGAGCGTGTGCCGATATGATGAATACGCAACGCCCGCCTGATCGGCGTCGACTGACTTTAGCCGACCTATTGAGTCTGACAGCGCACAAGCGACTGTTCACTGAGATCCAATCGAGCAAGCATTGCTCCGCTCTGGAACTCAGTGCGATTCCCACCCCAGCTTGACCGCGAGATTCAGCTTGGGCGTCACCAGAAACCCTGAGATGGAAGCGCTTGGATCGACAGTTATCTAGGGGTGAGCTCAAATGGATAACCGTGCTAGAATCGTATACTCGCGTCTCCGACACACAGCACACAACAACCTCCAGTACTAGTCAGAGCAGCTTGCTGACCGACTTGTCGGAGAGTGCGAACATTGAAGGCGCCAATGTTTACCAGTTTTCTTGGCCTCAGAAATGAATTATCGCCCGGAAACATATGGAAGGTAGAAGGAACAGGGGGTAAAACAATAGGAGAAAGTCGAGATCGGTTAGTAATGTCACTGTCGAGAGAACGATAACTTCTGATACTTTCCGGTCGTTTATGCCGCGGAGGGGGGTTGGCTTGAAGGACCCCATCCAGAGTCTCTGACACAAAAGTCTGACCTGCAAGACAACAGGATATAGGGTTTTCTTGGGGGACCCCACCCGGAGCCAATGACTTGAGAGTCTGACTCACATGGCAGTGAGCGGCTTGCCTTGCAGTGAATAAGACAATGATGCCTCATTCTGAGAACTGCTGCGCGCAGTGGATGTACTTTCTACATCCAACAGTCTCTACATAACACAAAAGAATGAAGTTTTTGCACTCCACGTTTTAACAACCTGTAGATAGGCTCCCAATGAAACTCTCGACCAGTTCATCCAAAAACTTCGAAACCTTGTTAAGGATTGCAATTTCAAAGCTGTCAGCGCGGAGCAAAATCAAGAGGACGCTATCCGCGATGCCTTTATAAGCGGACTCTTATTCAAGTCGATTCGCCGATTGCTTGAACACAAAACTTTAGACGTAAAAACCACATACGATCAAGTGAAGGCTTTAGACCTGGTTCAGCAAGAATCGTATTTGTTCGCGCAATCTCAACCTCCAATTTACAATACAGCTGTTACCGACGCCTCACCAAATATTGCCGAGATACCTAACAGTCATTAAGAGACTACACTAGTTGCAGCCCGAACTAACTGCTTCCTCTGTGGGTATGATCAACACCTTCGCCACAAATGTCCAGCTAGAGATTCGGTCTGTAAATCATGTGGGAAACGAGGCCTACCAAAAGGCTTGCTGTTCTGTCACACACTCGAAACACACGGCGTCGGTTTCTCCACCCATTATCTCCTCTATCGTCACTGCTGCAGCTTCAACTAGCCTTGCCAAAGCTATCACTGAAGTAGTAATCAACGGGATAACCCTACAAGCGCTGGTTGACACAGGGAGCTCAGAAAGCTAAAACTCTGAAGCGGCCGTACTCCAAAATCAATGGACAAAATTGCCATCAAGTAGCCAAATCTTTCTGGCTTCCACACGACTAACCAGTAACACCAAAGGCCACTGTCTTGTTTCATTATTTCACAAAAGTACATCTTACAGAAATGTTAAATTGTCCATCCTCCCCATTTTGTGTGCTGACGTGTTATTAGTGCATGACTTCCTACAGCGACACAAATCTGTAGGAATATCCTTTCAGGATGTTCAATCCTCATTTTCACTGTGTGGCCTAGCTGCCGCGACTCTTCCAGCTCCCTCCCTCTTCACTCAGCTCGATCCCTCTTGCCGTCCAATCCGTACTAAGTCGAAACGACACAGTCATTGTGATGAGGTTTTCATTCAGACCGAGATCGAAAGAATGTTACAAGACGGCATCATTGAACCTACGCGATCACCTTGGCGTGCACAAGTCTTGGTCGCTACAAACGATCGCCATAAACGTCGCAGTCGTCGATTATAGCCAAACTATTAATCGGTTCATCTACCTGGACGCCTATCCTCTCCCTTGTGTCGGCGATATGGTAGAGAAAATTTCACAATTCACTGTTTTCAGTACGCTGGACCTCCAGAATGTTTATCATCAAATACCCATTAACGAAGGTGAAAAACAATATACCGCTTTTGAAGCGTGCAATAGCTTATACCAATTCCGCCGCATATATTTTGGTGTTGTATGCTTACAGCGAGCGATAGACGAGCTAATACGTCGAAAAGCGCTCAAAGGAACCTTTGTCTATGTCGACAATATTATTGCATGCGGAAAGGATGTGAACGATCACGAGACTAATCCCTATCGTTTTTTGCAAGTGGCCGATAAATACGAACTAACACTAAATCGAAACAAGTGTGTTTTCGCTACCAAAGAAATTCTGTGGCAGTTAAGCATCAGTGTGAATCACTGATGTATTGCTGTCTATGATGATGATGATGATGATGATGATGATGATGATGGCCAAAGAAATTCGTCTACTGGGTTGTTAAATATCCAAAGGATCCGTGAAGCCAGATCCCGGTCGATTTGAAGCGCTAATCGAACTGCCCGCACCTGGAAACTCGAAAGCACAACGAAGAGTGGTTGGAATGTTCTCATACTATTCACAGTGGTTTTCCCACATTTTGGATAAAATCCATCCACTGATTATCAACAAGAGCTCTCAATTACCCAACAACGTACTTTCCGCCTACGAATATCTGAAATCCCAACTAGTTCAAGCCTCACTCTTTTCCATTGCCACAGATGTTCCCTTGGCCGTTGAAACTGATGCATTTGATATAGCCGTCTCCGCTACACTAAATCAGAGTGGCCACCCCGTGGCCTTTTTCTCACGTACTCTCTCTGCAATCGAACGAAACCATTCCGCTGTTGAAAAGGAAGCTTACGCAATTATTAAAGCTATCCGGAAATGGCGACATAACCTGATTGGAACACATTTCAAGCTACTAACCGGTCAACGTTTTGTTGCATTTATGGATGATACGAAAATTGCTAGTAAGATCAAAAATGACAAAATTCAACATTGGTGGATCGAACTATCTCAATTCTCTCATGATGTTGCATATCGCCCTGGTTCAGATAATCTTGCAGCCGATACTCTATCTCGAGCGTTTTGTGGATCAACTCTTTTTATCGACTATGTTAAAAGGCTCCATGATTCTCTCTGCCACCCAGGAATTATTTGTTTGTCTCATTTTGTTCGAACAAAGAATTTGCCTTTTTCCATAGATAATGTCAAGTCTGTTATTCAACGATGTTCCGTCTGTTCCCAACTAAAACCAAGATTCAACAGCTACGCAGCCCTTTGAACGTCTTAGTATTGATTTCAAAGGACCAATTCCCTCTTCCACCATCGTGTGTCCACGAGATGTTCAGGCAGGAAATTCTAGTCTCTATACACTCGTACTGAGATATCCTGTCTAAGCTCGTCTACTGTATTGACTGTTTGGTTTTAAGGAGTGACCTCTAAGTGAGTAAGCAGGGATCTTCATGGATGGCTTGGCATTTTCAGAAGCACGTAAGCAAATACTAGGTCGTCTCAGATAACGATATTCAAATGAGATATAGGTGACTGCTAGGCTTACAAATTGATACAAATGTTCTACAAAACTTTATGTGTTCGAGATCTATCGAGGTCAGAAGACTGTATCGGTCAAATTGTGATGATTCTCTAATGAACAATCAGGCAAATGCAATCATGAATGAGAATAAACGTACACTCAAGGTGGTTAATCCGAGGAAAATAGTCCACGGACACGGAGCGTCAGGTGGTAATAAAATACTGTAGTCAAATCAACGAATGAACTGTATTGCAACTGATAGGAAAACGTTGATTCAATGAAGGAAGAAACAAAATATGCACGTCAGCGAAAGTTACAGAAGATGAGCGCTGGATCGCAAATTCGCTCGAAGTAAGGTTTCATACTGAGTCCCCAAACTAGCTTTGTGGCACGCTTCCGAATAATCTCCAGAACACATCTCTTTCTGTAAATGAGGAGACCAGACTACGATCCCTTACTGGAGGTGGAGCTGGGTGAAATTGCTACAGTTCACTGAAACGCGATCGAGCGAATTTACCAAGCAGACGCTTTAGAAGAGTGAGTCCTTTGTTTTCTTGGTGTTAGCCGTAGTGGTAGAACTCGACAGAGTATGCGACATATCTGTGCCTATGTACTTTTCTCTATTTGTACCTTGGAGTCGCATTCCATCGTAACAATAGGTGAAGTTGTTTTTGTCTGAGATGCAGAATTCTGCACTTGCTAGCACAGAACTCAGTGGAGTTTATCTCGGACCACTGGCGAAGGGCGTTGACGTCAATCTGAGGAACATTTTGGCGGCGCTGTTACAGACAATACTTCCGATTTTAATATCGTCTGAGAAGAGAATCGAGGGAGAAAATACCCCAGATGGCAGGCCATTGATGAAGAAGCAGAAGTGTGGTGATTCAAGGATGTAGCTCTATGTAACTTCATTGGAATTGGGTTTAGCAACGGATGGGGATATACTCACCCACTCACGGCGAAAGCAGCTTGTCAGAAAGGATTAAAACCAGCGGTGGAGCTTTTCAAGTAGAACAGAATGATCCACATGATCAGTTGCTTTAGCAAAATCAAAAGATACAGCGTCAATCCCTCCGCCGCTGACAACAAAAAAGATCCACCGGTTCATAGTTGACAGCAGGTTAGTGCCGCATGAGCGACCGCTTAGAAAGCCATGCTATTCGTCGCAGAAGATTCAAGGTGAAAATTAGTTAGCCAGTGAATCATACACTGTTTCAATAATCCTTAACACGCAATATCAGAGAGCAGTTAGTCGGGAGTTGCAATGCTGGTCCTGATGTCCATCTCTGTAGTCGAGGGGAAAATTAGTCGACTTCCAGCTTCAGGGTCCCTTGCTCAGAGCGATGCGCTGTAGAAACAGGAGGCTTAACGGGACAGCCGAGTGTGCAGCTCCACAAGTGAGGATTACAGCAGATATTGTCCAGTCTAGGAGATGCAATTGTAATTCCCCGAAACCTCGTCAACACAGCAATGTGACAATAACCGGGAGGAACCCACAATACGTTATAAAACCGTTAGATGTGTTGTCCACAAACACAGGGATCAGCTAGAACTCCAGAAGCCTTGCCATCTGTGGGCCGGCTAGCTGAAGCATACCAGCTTTGGCTTTGCGTATCTCTGAAATAAATCTAAACAGGCTTTTGGAATCATCGATGATGCGTTGGGCCAAGCGTAACCCAAGACAGAGTCGAATCTCTCGAACCAGTTTGGCGCATTGGATTCGGAGTTGAGTATGGAGACGGCGTCGTTTGGAGCGACTGACGTTCTCAACCGTGCCCACGCTAGACATCTTATGTGAATCATCTTCAAAGCTCATGACCGAAATTGTTATTGCGGTTTACTGCTGATAGTAGAGTAAGGTGGAGTCAAACAGTCTACAGCTTTTAGAATAGTATTAACGAGGTTGATACGCATACCGCTGACTGGCAATGATGGGCAGAGGTGATTCTACGGAGCAACAGCATGGAACGCATAAAACTTATTAACCTTGGTCTTACGGAATTTCCTTCCTGGGAACGTAGGCTAAAGGAGTGTGCCCGATACAGCAGACATAGTCAAAGGTTATTACGGCATGGTCGCACGAGCCGAGTGAGGCGTCAACTATTAAATTATCTATCACTAATCCCCAAATAATTCAAACAAGACAAGGCCCTCGCGCCATCCTGTACAATCGGCCACACGTTCAGTAGGGCCAGCGGCTCAATGAGGCCTTTGCAGGAACAAGAAGTCACTTTGTGTTAGGGTGAGTTCGTTCACAATTAGGATAGGCGAATACGCTAAGGCGGAGATATAACTAAGTTCAGAGAGGGTTACCTCATAACGCTTAGAGCAGAAGCACGGAGGGTGACGAGCTGAGTCGATTAACCAACTGAGTCAGGTAGTACGACTGAGCACCAGGCTGAGTCTGAGCTGGCACAGGACGTTGGGTGTGACAGGGAACAAGTGCGGATGGAGTCACCCACATAAAGATCAGCACTGTCATTCCAAGAGAGAAGCATGCCTGTTACGTCAAGCTGGGAATGAGAACGATATAGTGATAGCTCTTATTCAGTAAACCCAACGACAAAAAATGGTCAGCGAGGCGAAGCGCAGAAAGATTCGACAGCCTACCGCCCAGGCATTGATTGCTGGTAGAATCGCATTTGACAGATTTTATTCTGAATAAGTGCACGTTGCCGAATTCGAAGAAAAAAACATGCAAATTGAAGTTGGAGACGCTGGCACTTGATAGTCCCATTAAACAAATTTCATACGTTACGCTTGTATTGGTCGTTCCCCAAGTGTGCACTCGGATACAAAGTTCAGATTGCGAACCAAAGGGCTTGCCCAAAAACAGATCTTCTAACCAAGTCGGGTTAACGAACGGCCTCAGCACACCGCTGTAACCACGACCAGATCAACTGGCAGGGAGGGGGGTGAATGCGCATTTCCAGTTAAATCGCCCGACCCTATCGTCCCAATGTTTTGGTCAACATGGTGCACGACCTGTAACACCCGGATGCTGACACACCTCTACGTAAATGTTTCGGCGCCCGACAGGCAACGCTGGACTGGTAACCAGCTTGCATCGATGAGTTCAAATGGAAAAAGTGAAAATACGATAGTCCTCTAACGGATCGTGTTACTGCGATAACTTTTTCGCCAAATAATGGATAATAAAAAGCTGCATTTAGGAACGACACATTTATAAACTACTTAAAGTGATCGAAAACTAACAAGTCCCTCTGGTTCACACTAATGCTTAACTGCCACACAACCACGAAGGAAAAAAGAAACCTATATAAGAGAGAAAAAACAATAAACATCAAGTTGTCTCAACTTGCAAACAAACAACCAAACTGTAAGTGAAAGTAACGAGGGATCAGCAAGACAGCTTCCTTACGGCGTCATCAAGTTCACTCATTTCACAGACAACTAGGACAAACAATGACAACATTCACGCCAATGAACTCGATTAGCCGCCATCTCAACAAACGTGTCGAGCTACCGACTCTGAATCGCGAGGGCCCCAACCTGAGAGACGAACCCGATCTACAATGACCAATGCCTACGTGAACGACTTCATTTGTCTACACCAGGTCATCATCCGTTCACCTCCCACCCTACGCAAGTGGGCGTGGCAAACGACCAGATGGCATCCTTAGAACATGACCTAACCATCCAAGTCTGTGCAAACGTAGCGACTGAACAAAAGAACTCGTTTGACAATCAGTGCCAAACACCCACTTCCCAAACTCTTCGTTGCTTACTCGCTGGTTTCACCCGATACGAGCAACTGAACGCAGACATCGGTGGTCAACTACCTGAAGACTGCTGACGTCTTCTATCCTGGGCGGCCAGGTTTCACTGCCGTAAAGTAATACAGTCCTCACTGTTGTCTGATATACACGACCCTTAAACTTCAGAGAAATACCTCTCTGTCGCCATAAGTGCTTCAGATTAGTAAACACCGACCTAGCCTTAGAAAAACGCGCTTCCATTTCATACCCGACACCTCAGCCGCCGCCGTTGATGCAGCTTCCCAGATATACAAGCTGGTCAACAATCTCCATGGCTTCGTTATCAAACATAAAATCTACCTAATCAGAGCAATCTTGCAAAAGCACTTTGCATTTTGAGGCGGCAAAACGCATTCCGAAGTACTTAGCAGAACGCGAAATAAAGTTTAGCGTTGTTTGTGCCACTTGAAAGTTGTCGAACAGCAACACCTTGTCGTCAGCATAATCAAGATCAGTCAGTCTTTCACCTGGTGTGAGGTGCACAACGGCATCATTCGAGTGCCGCAGAGAGTCTTCCATTATTTCTTTTATGACAAAATTGAACAAAAATGGAGAAAGAGGACAGCCTTGACGAACGCCGCTACTGGTGCTGAAACTGTCAGACAGTTCGCCGTAAACCCTCATCTGAGCTAAAGTATGAGAATAAAGCGCCGACAGTATGTTCATATACTTGATTCGAACACCGCTGCGTTTAAGTGACTCCAAAAGTGTAGGCGAATTCATTGAATCGAACGCACCTTTACAGTCGAGAAATATGGCAACTGTTGGTCGGTAGTATACATGACGTCGGTCCAAAGTTTGACGAAGGGTAAAAATGTGATATATGCAACCCGACCCAGGGCGAAACCCCGCCAGTTCTGCGTTAATGTTTACCTCGCGAACTGCAGTTAGTCGACGAAGTATAACAGATACCAGAACCCTTGAAATGACTACGGTCAAACTAATCTTCCTATGGTTTTCACAAGAGCATCGGGCTCCTTTCTTAAATATGGGAATTATTGTAGAGTAACTCCAGCACAGAGGCATAGTCTCCGTCGTCCACACAAGTTGAAACAACTGAATCAAAGCCACTATCAACGGCCCCCCACCTTCTTTAAAAAGTGCCGACACGAGGTCATCTGGACCAGCAGCCCTATTACTTTTGAGAGCCGAGATGCAATTGCGAGCCTCAGTTTCAATGGGTGGTTCCAAATCTACCGAACGGGGTGCTACATCACAAGTTTGTGGCGGTAGCACAATGGAAGCAGGAGGCCAGCTAAATTGACCCTCAAAGTGTTTCGCCCAACGCTCTAACCTTCTGAACTTCTAATAGATTAGTGTACCATCTGTCTCGCTGATAGCTTCGCTGACAGACGGTCGCCACTATCTGATCAATGTGACGCTATCCCAAATCTGCCACGTAAATGAGATTCGGATTCACCAAAGCGGTCGACCAGAGCATTCATATATCCGGCCAGAACGACTATATCAGAGCCACGTGTCGACCAAAGGAGTGCGAGCAGATTCGAATAAAACGCGTCCTCAACGCCGACGTCACTACAGTCAGTAGGAGCCAAAGCAGACACAATGAATAAATTCCTGAAAGTCTTGCGTCTAGAGTTGGTCTTAACGGAACCTGCCAAGCGGACAGCACAAAGTCTACTGTTAACAGGAATCCAATGTACTAATGCGGTTGCAGCCGTCATGCTGAGGTCTATACCTACTCCAGCCTGACCTGTAACAGCGGCTGTGGAGTCACCCGAAGTGTATAACCAGTATCGGGTACACAATGCGGGTGCTGTTAATCCCATACGTTGACTTCTGTCCTGGATTCCAGTTTCCGAGATACAGCAGACATCGACATGCAACGAGTCTAACGTTCGTGCAAGAGCAGACTGCTGACCTGTTTGTTTTAGCGTGCGAACGTTGAATACGCATCGTAGGTCTAACCAGGGGACGAGGGAGGCCTGAGGCTTGATGGCAAGAGATGGACTTACCGGCTCAGTATTACCACGGTTGGCTACAACTGTTGTGGGGCCTGTAGAGTAATTATCAGAAATGGAGGTCGGGAAGGGCTTGAGGGTTAAATTTGGTGGAATAATGGATGGGGATCGACAATAGCATGTTTTCGCCTATCCCTCCTGCTTTATGCAGCAGATGGGGCGACCCAGTTTATACTGCGAAACGGCCGATGCAGTATGGATTTACCTGTATTGTGACTATTCATGGTTGTATACGGGCTGAGATACTGTCGAGGCGCCCAGACCTAGACAGGAGAACGGTTAGGGTTCTCAACCAAAGCTTTTGGCTCAAAAGCCTATACCGCAAGGCAGCGGGTGGGTGACAGTGTACCAGAACTGGTAGTTTTCAGAAAAAAGATGGCAACATTCTTCTAACCCCCAACCTGGAGGGTCAGGAGACTGGTTTGTCAGACCTTTACCTATTGGCCTGCCTGGTATGAGTGACTATCGGTGTGGTGGCCACTGTAGTGATCTGGAGATAACCCCGGCCTGCCTGCTGTAAAATGTGAAAAATCCTTCCCAATATCTTACCTCACATTGTGCATAGGACCTTATGAATCTTTGCCTGCCGTCTGCTTGATGCATGCGATTGCGTTTGTTTGTTTGCATACTTGTCGGCCTATGCGCGTCAAGGACGTCGTATACTCTCTTCCGGCTTGCTTGCGCGCTCGACGGTCGGATCCTCAACCTCCCTAGCTATTTCTGCGTATCGGTGTGGTTCAGAGCTGATCAAGACCAATTGTAACTATCGTATATTTTCGGTCTCCATAATTATCTGTATTGTTATTTTGTTTCTGGTATTGCCGCGTATACCTGCGAACGCGTTAGATTAGTGCACGTACGCACTAAACCTCACCATCCAGTCTAGCCCAATAGGTCATGGAGATGCGCAAGCCGTCACACCACGTCAAGGTTCAATCTCGTAGCATCTGAGACACGTGATGCTGTTTTCAGGTCTCTCGCGCTGTGTGGTCTCTGACGTGAAGAGTTATAGCCGTGGCACCAAAACGATGAAAGTCACCTGGCATTTCTTAGTTCTGTGGCCTTGTTATTGAGTCGTGTAGTTCTACATTCTATCAATATGTCTTAGTTGACCATCTTATCCATATATGGGTGCCGTGCTGAAGGCGACTTGCTCGTGACGCTACTTATTCACATCGTTCGACATCTACTTCAGCCTTCATACTCGTATTGCGACTAATAAAGCGTGAGGTTCTATACTCTCGTCATACTGATCTCTACACCCGTTAACACCGTTAATTTTGTCCAACTGATCGTAATCAACTAGTTATTTCACAAGCAATCCCCTCAATAAGTCCTCTTTTTTGCCACGAGGACTTCGGCATTGAACCTGAAGCGAATGACCCTCCAAAACAACGGAATCACTGGCATCGTATGTTATTCAGCTTTCTGTCACCTATTGGGCATCTCTAGCCTATCGAACGGGATACACATCAATTTCATTTTGCCATGAGTCTTTCAGCTTATTTCAGAGTGCAAATCGTTCGAAATAGTCGTCTCTGCTCTCCAGAGTGTTTATGCCTAACTCAAAAATAAAATTTCTTTCGGCCCTTGGTAACTACTGCTAAACAAAACGGTTAATAACTTGATCAATCCGCCCACCGCCTTAAATCACTTGTCAAAGACTACGGCTTCAGGGTCACTGCTACCGAACACAACCGTGGTGACGCCATCTAAAACGCTCTTATCAGTGAAACACTATCTACTCAGTTAAGATGGACTACTGGAGCCAAAGACACCAAGTTTTCGAACGGTCTATGATCAAGCCAGATCACTCCAAAAGGCTGAGAAGCAATCTCTGTATTATCATACTTCACTATCTCGAACTAAGCGCATGCCACACAAAGAACACCCAAAATATCTCAAATTCAGAAGAAGAGACCGATAAGACAGCCGTTGCCATATACAGTGCCAGGAGTCTCTTTTGCAGATAGGATAAACAGCTACGTCACAAATATTCTGTTCCGTGCTTTGATCTGCTGACCGCGGGCAACAGGAAGTTTGTTGCACATGAGTGCCCTACACAAGAGCCTTATAACGACCTAGAGATATCACTGGCCTGCCTCCGGAATGCGTAAAATAGTCCAAGGGCTCTTAAAGGCATATTGTACCTAGGCTATTAGGAAAGTTCTCGTGAGACATGTTGTCCGATTGTTTGTCTGCATGTCATGTGACTGTGGCGCGAACCGTGCCACACTTCCGGTTCTATCACTCGTCGGCCGGTCTCTAGTCTCTCTAGCTAATTTACGTGTCGATGCCCTTTCTAGCGCTATAACCATTTGTATGTTTCATGTAATGAACATTCGATCTCTCCTTTCAACGACTATTTTACATCTCACGTCTGGTAAACTTGTACCTGGGAAAACAACTTAGTGCCACCGTGCACTAAAGTCAGTCTGAGCAATAGTCTTCGGCAGACTAGTTGAAAAGAGCACCAAACACAAGCCGTTTCAGCGCTTAGAATGCTCTCGAAAAAAAGCGATAGGCCTATAGCTGGCGGGAAGATTACGGCCACGACCCTTGCGTAAAATAGGGTCCAACAGCGGGCATGTTCAAAATCCACGTGTTCTGACACAGACCAGTCACAGGTGTATTTAGATCGGTTTAGATGCACCGGAGGCAACGGCCGATAGTCAGAATCCCGTTTCTTGAGCCGACAAACAAATGATTATGGCACTATGACACTCGGATCCGACATTTCCAATTTCACCTCAATTCGCGCTCCAAAAAGGCGGGAATGTAACAAAATAGATTTGATATCGTTGCAAGTTGTCAGAATATACTTAACATGCTAACGTAACAAAAAAACAAATGAGACGGAGGATAGTCGATAGCCGTGAAAACCGAAAGTAATTTGAACCGTCCGCAAGGTCGCTCAACGAGTTCAATGGGTGGTGAACGGAAGTGGAATACGATAACTTTTGAGTTCCACTTTAACTTCGTATCCGATTTAAAAAATTTTATCACAGTTCGGATCTGAGGACTTGAGGCTAGTAATCGGTTGATATCCAGTTTCTTGAACCACTGAGCTTTTTCAGCGATTGATGCACGGGTTCGATGCCGTTGCCTAAGGGACTCGGATCCACTCGATTTTTCTTGTTCAGTGTCAAATGGGTGTCTGTTGATCCGAAAGGCATTCACTGAAAGCAAGGTGTAGCACCACTTTTAGGAGTTATATTAAATATCACAAGACAATCTAAGATTACTTACATAGAAGGATTTTTTGGAAATGAGAGTCAAGTAATGCTCTAAAGTTATCGCTAGAAGCGCCATTGACGACCTCAGCAAGAAGACTTTTTCAGAGCCAACAAACTTGTAGGAAAAAACTGCTGCCTGAGAAAGATCCGAGGACGAAGCTTGAAAAGCTTCTCGTTATGTCCTCGCCGACTGCCATCATTCGCTACAGTGAAGAACTGATCAACTAGGCCTATTCTAAAGAGAATGTGTGTGAAAATTAAATCACCACGAAGCCTTAGAAATGTAAGTGGGTATAGATTAAGAATTTCAAGTCGAGACTCGTACGCGACATTACTTAGACTTGTGACAAGTTTGGTAGCCACGCGCTGGACACGCTCAACAGCTAAAATGTCTTTCGTCAGTTCGGTATACACGACCTGATTAGCATACTCGAGGAGCGGCCTAATGAAAACCCCGTAAAGTGTTTGGAACGCTTTCTTTCTTTCTTTCTGTACGGGGGAAAATGCGCTCAATCATCCTAAGGGGCACACCCTTTTTTCGCCGCCATCTCGTGATGATGCGCAAAAGATAAGTTAGACGACAGCCAGATTCCCAAATCTTTCTTCAGATCGTTCTTCATGATATCTGTTGTGCCGAATGAACTATGAACTACGAAGGCGTTGCCAGTGTCCCCACCGAGTAAAATATATGCACACTTATTATCATTCAGTGGGAGACTATTTTTTTCCAAGTCAAACTGTACTTGGTAGATCGTGCAGGCTGACTGGCAACCACGACAAATCGCACGAGAGAAAAAATCAGGATGGCAGTCAAGCGAGTTGTTAAAAACTAGATATGCAGAAGGCGAAATGATGTTTGTAGTGAGATCACCTTCGACGTCCCCAAAATCCTAAACTCCACGCGGCGTGAGGGTTGCCTTGCCAGTGTAGCGACCCCATTCGTTATTATCAATTATGTTAGAGCTACGAGTGTCATTTGTACTCTTTCTGTCTTCTACTTTTTTATGTACTTAAACTTTTGTTTGAACGAGTAGAGATACCGACAAGTTCCCCGCGCACT
>JTDE01009753.1:0-11700 GCA_014338405.1 Paragonimus skrjabini miyazakii | reverse complement strand
CTGATTATCACGTGATAATCAGTCTAGAAGTAGCTGCTGGTTACCCAATTTTCGAAGAATAGCATGGCGATTATTTGCCAATATTTTATACTTTATTGGAAAAACACAAAATATCAATATCGCGTAAAGTTTTTGTCAAAAAATATGAAAATTACATTAAGCTTCACATTATATGTGATTAATTCACATTTTCTAATTTAACACATGACATTGTGCTCTTTTTCTTATTTCCACGAGCATCCATTATGCAAATAAAATTTTTCCGATGAATGAACGCAGAGTGATTAGCGAGATTTTCAACTTTTTGGCGTTTTCGAGCAGTCACCAAGGTCCTGTGCCGGAGTCTGCTCAAATCTTACTCGGATTTTGGAACTTTCTGTCCTCCTTCGTCATATAACGGCTAAATACCTCGAAGATGAACTTGCACGTATTTCCCGGCGACCTCGAAATATTTGAAATGTCGTCTTTACTTAACCTTGTAAAAGACAAATTAATGTAATATCTCATTTTTTGGACTAAATCTGTGGAACAGACAAACTATTCCATTTCCTTTTGTGTAAGTCACACGTTGTCAACTGTGACTATTTGCTCTCTGATTACGTCCTCATTTGTCAACATATTTCATGTTTGTTTTGTTACATATCCATTTGTTGCTTTGTACGGCATGTAATAATCTGTCATGATCGCGCACATCCGAGGGTGTTTCTCACAAATATGTTGAGAAATATATATTATTATTATTATAAAGTGCACAGTTTGCCTGGTGTGAATGACTCGCCCGTGTTTCAAATTGTGGTTAGGAACTTAATACTTGTGATCTACAACAACCTTTCTCTAGAAGCGCTGAAACGAAATAACCTCTTGGGCCGTTAATATCAGCTCGGCTGAAGGTCTGAGCCGCGGAATTCTCTGCTGGTTACTGTAATCGATAGCAGCTGAGAATAAAGTCTAGTATGAAGTGGTCATTGTTATTACTCGATGGGTTACTGGCCATCCCCTCTGCCAGGTGATGTTTGTCAGTAATAAGTAGGTCCCGCAGAAGTGGAACTCGCCCTGGACGGTGCTGTGTTGGCGAGATGTAATATTGTGTACACGCTTTCTGTCGCATCAGCATCCATAAGTGAGTCTATAATCCGCTTTAACGTTCAATGTAGGACAATAATAACAAGCTTATTCCGGATCCATTATATCTACCAATACTAAAATGATGGGGATAGCGCCGTAATCCTAATAAGCCTCCTAAGTTGGCGAAAAGAGCGTTAACATTAAAAATGTTACCCAAAACAGTCTCACAATCAACCTAAGAAATGAATGAGTTTCGGCCACGCATCATGGTTGAGGCCATGGAATGTCCTATTTATTTGGGTGATAATAATAATAATATATATTTCTCAATGCACTTGTTGAAATTCGACAACGGTGTATGGTGCCGAACCCTTTGTTCTACCTTTGACGGAGCGAACCATGGAAACAGAATATCCCGAAACACTCAACCAGTTGTCACTGATGTCCCTTGCAGAACAGGTCTCCGCATGAGTAAAGACACTGGGTTGAGTGTAACGTACTTATTTTCTCGTTTCCAGTAATTCATTGAACAGACGCAAACGGTTCAGGTACGTGCACTTGAAGAGTAACTACTCGTTTGCTTTGTGAGAAGAGAAAAAGGAGAAGGCAAAGAAGAGCCCGGTGGACTCAGAAGGGTATTGTGAATGGTGGCAGGGTTATAGCCGGTTTGTTTTGCTCAGTGTGAGAATTCTCCCACAAAGTCTCACTACATATTCGATGAGTTGCCCGATGGTAGAAATTCATAACACAACAAAGAGCGCAGTACTCTATATAGTGCCACCATCAAGAAGCGAGAAAATGTACCGTCAGTCAGCGTCCTACATGTAGCGCGCGGAACGAAAAGGTGAAAAATTTCTTCGCTAGCGGAAATAGAGCATACAATTGGGCTAAACGAACATACCTCATTAGAAGGTTCCATATCGTACAACAAAATATCAACACAAATAAAGCTGTTCCAGGTGGTCGCTACAGAGCTTCCCCCAGTATGCTACTAGCCTTCGTTACACAATATAGGCACGCAAAAATGAGATGACCAAAATGTAATGTCCCTTGTTTAGTAAATGTCCAGCTAGCAAGAAACACAGGGGAATAATAGGGGGAAAATCCAGAAGATGATCGGTCGCGAACTGACGGTGCGCTGATTGAATCCATTAGTTAGATTATTTAGGTTATTTGGTCTTCGGTGCACGTCTATCGCAGCGGGCTAACCAACCCCAAAAGACACACAAGTGAGAAAAAAGGGGAGGTAGATTTACCCAGTGCTGAACGACAGTCTTCAGGAGTTGTCTCCCCATTGCACCAAGTCCAGGTGATCTAAAACTGAGCGAACGCTGAACTACCTGTTCCAGGTAGAAAAGCAAAATCACCTTGTTAAGAGAACGTTCGGCATCAATAATTTGTTGGAGATCTGATGCCTTTTAATTGGTTGGGTAATATTGCAAGTCAGTTGTGCTGAGGTCACGCTTAAAAAACTTCGAGAAAACGTCTTGGTGTATGTCGACAACTGATGACATTAAATAATGGCAACAAAACTGTTATGATAAACGAGCATTTTTATGTAGAAAACACTAACGTACTCAGCAAACCTTACAGGCTTTCGTACGTGTCTACCTTGTTGGTCATGCAGTACGCGGGAAGATGTGAGGCTGCAATCAGCTGTGGTTGGCATATTTTCATAATGGGACGACGGAGCTGGAGGTGTAAGCGCGAGACTGAGCTTGTCTTCTTCAATGAACGCGGGTTTAACTCGATCAGTTGAAACGACCCCGCGTTTGCCGCCATGCTCGATGGTGAAAGGCTTTTGCCTCGTTGTAACACGCGGAAAGTGTCTGTATACGGTGGCTGCAGAGGTGTGCGTTAGCTATCTGCGCGTATGAAAACGTGAGAACAAGAAGAAAGCTTTTTGTGCAAATGCACGGGCGACGACCGCTCTCGTGATTGCACCGGACGTAGCCGCCGCATGTGATTAGCCAGGCGTGCTACACAACATTCATAATCGACAGGCCTGGTTGTCGAAGGAGATGCTAATTCGTTAAGCAAGCGTAGGGTGCAACCATAGACAAGTTGAGCCGGTGTGGCCTTCAAGTCAATTTTGACATTAGTACGTAGCCCAGGAAGAACAAGCGGTAAAGTCTGTTGCCAGGAAGAGTTTGACTGCGCACTGAGAGCTGCTTTCAACTGACGATGAAAACGTTTCGCCATCCCGTTGGATGCAGGATGATAAGTAGTAGTGCGTATATGCTTGCATCCGAGTGTATCAAGGGGACCTGTGATAGATCCCTTGAAACGAGAATCACGGTCAGTAGTCACCAAGGGGGGACAACCAAATTGGGCTACCCAACGTTCTAAAAAGGCGCGAGCCACCGTTTTGGAAGAGCAATCAGGAAGTGGGATTGCCTCCAGCCACGCAAGTCAGGAGGAGAGTGGAAACGTTGGAAGGCGGTGATGGTCTAACGTGGTCGACGTGCGCGTGATGAAGACCTGGGTCAGGTGCCAGGACGACATCGATGGGGCTTTTAGTGTACCTATGTACCTTAGGACGCTGGCATTCCAAACAGCAACGAGCCCAATTTTGGACGTCGTGATTCACTTTAGGCCATACAAAGCATTCAGTGATAAGCTCCACTGAAGCTCATATGTCAGGGTGCGATAGGTTATACAGTGCGTTCAACACTGCACGGCAAAACAATAATGGTACTACACACCTAGATACGCTTTGTGAAACATAGCACAGGATGGTGCCCTCAGAGGAAGTTAATGGAACATGCTGCATTTTGAGTGAGCTACGTTGGCTGAGTTGCCCTGTTTTGAGATCGCCTGTTTGCGCAGCGGCTATGGTGGCTAAACCAAGAGGAATAGGCGCAAAACTGCTCACCTGGTATACTCGTTATAGGGCATCAGCGACTGGGTTAAGGACACCTGAGACATGCCGTATATCTGTGGTTAACTGAGAGATATAATCTAGGTGCCTGATTTCCCGGGGGGAATACCTGTCGGACGAAGAGTTTAAACGGTAAACTATAACCATGTAACCCCATGCCCCCACCCAGGGAAAAAAGGATGTATCTATTACCAACCCCTAATCCTCAGCCTCTTCCTAACAATAGCAATCTCTCGCGTAATACACCTTTTAAAGCAAGACTTAACCAGAACCCTACTATTTCCACCAGAGTTGATTATCCCATGCTTAACGACTCTCTTGATATGAACAGTCCCCACAATATTAATGCTCACCTAAATGCAACCCGTGGTCCCTTCGCTGACAACGTGCATGCAGATATGACTAACACATTTCAACCATACCCTTTTTTAGTGGGTCACACACCGTTCAAACCTCCCCTGCCCAGTCCACTTACCACATCCCCACTGCCCCACAACGTCTTACTGACACTTCCAAAATTTTCTGTCATGGACTCAGACGCGGGCGACATTCCATTACTCATCGATGCGCTCACCATAACCGCATCTGATCAAGCGACGTCACCAGGGTCTCTGAATCACAAAGACCCTTTTGTTTTTGACATTTTTAAAGGTCTAAAAATAACGTCGAATAAGGAAAATGGACTAGGTTTATTGCTTTTGAATGCATATTTTTAGATCTTTCATCTTCTTATATAGTCCTTGCAATATTATGGTCACTGAAGCTTGGTGTACCCCTGAGACTTCAAACACACAACTAAATGTTATAGGTTATCATATGTTCCGTAAAAATCGCGGTACAGGACGTGGCGGTGGATGTTTAATTCACTTAAAAGAGAGCAGTACTCTGCAACCATACTCGGTGAGCCGTATCTTGATAGAAATGATGGCTCACTGTGGCTATCAGTGTCAACTGAATCCTGTGATCTACTCTTAGAATGCGTCTACAGACCATCTAACGCCACTCGTGACGACATGACTGACGTTATTAATGGACCGAATTATGTACCAACATTGCCCACAAACAGTACAAAATAATTGGTGGAGATTTCAATATGCCCAATATTTCTTGGACCTCTTTCACAGCCCCTGCAAATCAAGCAGAGTTTCTTGCAAGTGTCCAAGTAAATGGTTGCTGCCAACACGTTTTAGCACCTACCAGACTAGACCACACTTTAGATCTCATTTTTACAACAGGTATCCCTTCTGCTAAAGTATCCGTCCTAGAACAGTTTCCAGGAAGTGATCACAACGTGGTCAACTTCATGTTTGACCTAAAAGCTGTAAAATAGTCGAACATAATATGTTATCGCTAAATAAAGTTAATCGACTGAAAGGTGTTCACCATTCTGTTGAGGTCCTTGGTTTGGAACACATTCTTTCTGGCCTCTGACCCTAGTATTGCAACTGAAGTATTCAATGAAAACTTCAGGTTTTATATGAATATCTCAGCCCCGGAAAGATCGAAACGCCGTAATGTGTGTGGTAAAAGCAGGATCCTCACTCCAAAAGAGCAACGTAATCTCAAAAGTCTGAAATCGCGACACCGAAAAACACCTGATTTCTCCCTTGTTATTCAAATGCATAAAATGTTTGACACTATAGAAAATAGAACTAAAATGCTCCAATTAAATGAGGAAAAACGTGCACTGTACAGCAAAGAGAAGAGCTCTGAGTTGATGTAGATATTGAAACGCAGAAACTGTACAAGAGACCCTATTATCTCAACAGTTACACTACAAAAGAAAATCACCGTATATGACCCTGTAACAATCTGCGAGGCTTTCAATTCATATTTCGCTGCTTCTTTCAACATTGAAGAAAATATATTGCGTCCACCTCACCCTGTAAAGACAAACGCGTTCCTGAACCACTTTACCGTTGATGCAGTAAATATACGCTCTCAGTTAGCTACTATCGAACCTTCTTATCTTCCTGGTCCAAAGGGTATACACCCTGTTGCTCTCAAATACGGAGGGGAAGATATTTCTCTCCTTTTGCTTAATATTTATGCACGTTCTCTATCATTAGGCTCCTTCCCTCTCCAATTGAAAAATTCTACAGTTCAACCCCGTTACAAAGGTGGCTCGCGACAAGACATCAACAATTATCGTCCCATTAACCATACTTCAATTTGTTCTAGTGTGTTGGAAAGGATAATAAAATGTCGCATGGTTAAATTCTTATTATCACAAAATCTTATAAACCACTCCCAGCATGGGTTCCTCAGCAAACGTTCGTGCATGAAGTGCCAGCTGGAATTCTTTGGTCACGTTACAAAATCTGCTGATTCAGGGAATGCAACTAGTATTTTACTTTTGGACATGCAAAAAGCTTTTGATCATGTGCCTCATAAGCGTCTTCTGATAAAAATGGCATCTTTCGCTATAAGTGACCCATTGCTCGCTGGTTTGCTTCATACCTTGCAGACCGCACACAAACAGTGAAACCAGGAGATAACAGCGCAACGCTCAGATCAGTCACTAGTGGAGTGATTCAAGGAAGCGTCCTGGGACCGTTAATCTTTCTTATGTATATAGATGATATATGTAAATTTATCAAGTATGGCAAACTATTCCTATTCGCTGATGACATCACACTTGCTACACTTTTCCTCCTGGCGATCTCAATTCTTCTTTGGGAAATATACGAGAGGACTTCATGTCGTTAGAGTCTTGGTGTCAAACTTGGCTGATGAAATTCTCAGCCAATAAATCCACCATAGTCGCACACGGTTGTCATATACCATAGGACTTTATAAAGCTGGATGGTCATGGTATTTCAACGGTCAGCTCGGTCCGGGACCTAGGTATGCGTTACTCAAACTCATTCAATTTCGCTGAACACATATCTTTCTTAATAGCTGAAACTAGACGAACAATTGGATAAATTAAGCACTCATTCTTCCTCCCTGCAGCTAGACTACGCCTTTATAAGCTATGCGTACGACCCCAACTTGAGTACTGCACGTTCATATATAGTCACTTACGCAAGTCTGATAGGCTAGCTCTGGAAAGTTTCCAACGTGCATTCACGAAAGTTTTAGTGGGCTATCCGTCTTCTCTGAACTACAGGGAACGTTGCCAGATGCTTGAACTAGATCATCTTTGGCTGCGGCGTCTCAAGCTGAACCTTGCACACATGTATAATTTAGTTCATGGCAATTAATTTTCTGTCAAACTCGCGGTTCACCTTCAATATAGCTCAAAATACAACATCAGGAACCAAGAGTTCACCGTGACGGCTCTCAAATCTCGCAAAAAACTGCGTTCAAATTTTTACCTAGTGAAATATACTAACATTTGGAACAAACTCCCACATGCAATTAAAACCAGTAAGAATATACATTAATTCAAACGAAGCTTAGAAACTTTCCTGACACTAAGGAACGTCATGTCTATTTTCAAACTCTGCCTGCCTGAAGACGATATCTTTGAAAACGGACCTAATAACATCTAAACATCTGATCTCATCTAATAACATCTGAGGGTAAACCTATCCCACATTATGCAACGCCATATACACTTCGAACTAATCAAAGTTATCAACTTCGCCATTCGAGACATCTCTCAATTTCGAAACTTATTATTTCTTCAGCAGGATAGATCTTGTACACATTTATGTACAAAACTTGCAGCTGGACAACAAAACTATAGCCAACATATGGTAACATCATACACATCCCCGTTCGTAGTAACCAAACCATCCTGGTACACTCTTACTTCATACTTAATGATTACCAGTTGTGTATAGTTATCGACTACTATTCAATAGCTGTGAACGTTAAAACTGTTTAAAATATGTATATATAACTTAGCCTGTTCGCCTCATATGATTACATACAAATATGTTCATCTTCCTATCTTAACAGACCATCTGACAATCTTCCCGTGTTGCTAAACGTCTTTTCCATTCTACATAACGGCCGTATATACTACATCGTCATCAGAATTCGGCTATTCATATACTAGATAAAGCCGTGATACGATCTTTTTTTGCGTTATTCGATAACAACTGTTTGTTAGAGATGTAAATTTTATTAATTAATACAAAATTGTAAATTTGATATAAAACGTTTGGTCAGAAATTATCATATTCCATTGTTCGTCTTATTTCACATGATCATTTCACGTTCTCCTATTTATCACGTAATTTTGCTTTTCATTCTCAATTCCACGATGAATTCTAACGTGAGACAACATTCCCTAACGTCCGGACAATCAAAATCCCGTATTGGATGGACAATTCGTGAGGTCCGTGAAAATCCGTCAGTTTTGAGGAAATAACGAATTCCAGTCCCGAAGATCGTCCATTTTTCCGCAAAAATTGGGACCCTTCTATCTTCCTTCATCTTCACAAAAGTTTCTACACAATTTTCCGGTACCGTCCATATCAAACAATGGGGAAATTCTCTCACTGTTCATTTTCTCCATCTGAAGAATCGTTTTTCTGGCATGACCTTGAATATAAGTGTAACGCATCGTGCTGCCGTGTTGTTGGCGCCACTTTTGTTTTCGATTGTGTAAGTCGTGTTGATGTCTTACTGGGCCTTTGGCTCACGCTTGTTTCTATTGTCTCCTTTCACAGGACTATTGTTGGAACCCTTACTTCAGAAGAACGCCGTCCCCCGGTGTCTCCACGTTGCTCAAAGTTGGTTTACAATTGTAACTGGTACACGAAGCCAGAACGTCTGGCTTGCCTGTTACATAAGGCCAACGTTAACCTTGTGAAGCGAGAATTGATGTAACTACTCGGCATTTTTTATCGAACATTAAAAATTTTGAGAATTTTCCTTTCGGAAGCAAGTGAGCCAAATTTTTCTCTATTATTATGTCCGTTTTGTAACTTTATTTTCATAATTGGTGTATTGTACAATTAACAATTTTGAGTATGGTATGTGTTTCACGTTACCATGTGTATACTGATCACGTTTTTCTGAGCGTGTTTCTCACAGATGCGTTGATAAATATACCATTATTATTATTATTATTATTATTATTATTATTATTATTATTGTGAGACGGTGTAACCTCAATGGATAGCTAATGGAAAGTAACCGGGCTTGATGGAGCTGGGTCAAGCAAATGACACGCGTTCAAGGAGAACCAAACCAACAAGGTACATTTACACTAACATACACCCACATAACTGAGCGTCAAGCTATTTGTTCTGAAATGAACGCACAGTCCGTAGTGACTGTCTTGGTTAGAGCCAGTCATTAAATCGATTCAGCAACATCTCGAAAGTGGCGGCTCCCACGACCTTCGCTTGAAAGGCGTTCCAAGTCGGACAAACTCGGCTGTCAAATCTGTGTTGCTTGCAAAATAGACGTTTACCTATTGTGTCAAGCTTGAATTTGTGACCCGTTTAGTTGGTGGTCTTTGGCCAGCTTGAGGGGGCTAAGTTCGGGGTAATCCTTTGTGGTCATGAGTTCAGAGGCAAAGATCATGTCCCTGCGGGCAGTTTGTAAGTCGCACTTTAGAATTCGAGAAACAGATTTTACGCTTGCAGCTACTATGTTAGAAGGTCAAGATTGCGTGACAATACTTTCGAGTGTCACCGGGAAAGTCAGAAAAAAGAAATTGATTCGGTCAGCAAACGGAAGTGCCAACCAAATTTATTGCAGTCAACATACCGAGGTGAATAGTCCGCATGGGAAATGAATTCTGCACCATGATGCCGGATCCTATATGAGTACGCGACTGGAGCACACTTTATCGCTGAAGCATTGCTGCAGAACACGTGGCAAAAGGTTTGTCGGGATCATACGCGAATTTACGGCTTCGTGTCCAGTGACCATGGTGTAATCAACGCCAAACAAAATTATGTGAACTTTAATGCTCCCCCAGTAAACCGATAATACGGTTTGTTCGTGAATACCTATGTTCTGCTGAGCTGAGGCGTCTGGAGACGCAAACAGAAGGATGACCTTGTTCCGGCACAGCTCTAATACACGTTGGTGACGCATCAGTAATCAGTGTTGGCGGCAACTTTGGGGAACACTTGCGTAACGTTGCACCGGACAACAGGAAGTTCATTAGATATCGGGGAGATTTTTCGTGTTAGTTAGTCCGTACAAAAGCAATTTGAGTATGAACATAAACTAAAGGTTAGATTTACCAATTGAAAATCCTAAGCATCTGAACATAGACGTACCGAAATTAATGACAACGTTCGAAGTACAAAAACACTAAGGTAGAGCGTATGATCGTTCAACAGGAAGAGGTATAGTTGATGGAACTAAAGCAATATCATCTCGGTAAAGAGAAACGGGTTCTAGCTTGTTTAAATTTAGTAGGAAATGTCTTTTAACCAAAAAGCAGAATGTCATAACAAAATGGTCCAAAAAGAATTGTAATGATTGCCAGAGCACCGTAAACCTCATCACCTGGAATTCTTATCGAGATCACCGTCGACGTTACAAGCATTCTAAGCCCTCTGCAAGTCAAGAAACGCCTTAGTAGTGTCACAATTCCCGTTCGCGTTATCTCTTCGATCCAGTTTTGTTGTAAACTAATAACATCGGAGGTGATGAGCTGGTGCAGGCCCCGCAGATTCATTCGTAGCTGTGCAATAAGTTCAGTTTACTCTCAGTGTTGTGAAATACGTCTTCCAAGAGAAAAGCGTTTTAGCAATAGCGGTGGGAAACATGATCCAACTAGTCTAAATTTTATTCGAATTTTCGAAGACGACGGAAACCCCTGTGGATGTTTATCCTCTTTGACAGCAGGCGTACGGTCGCAAAAGATTTCCTCTCATGTTTGTCTCTTAAGCTCGTTAACACGTTTACCTCATGGTTTTCATGTTTGTACGGTAAGTGAACCATTAAATAAAGTGGGCTTGCACATTTACCGTTTCCCAGTTACAAATTACAAACCGCTTCGGGGCAAATTTGCGGAACTTCAGGTGTCCAAGTCAAACATCAGCGAACTAAAGTCGCGAGAAACCAATAGAAAAACATCGCCCGAATGAAGCTTGAAAAAATGTTAAAATGATGTAGTGTCTCCTGGTGTGGCGGCCACTTGGAATGATTTAATTTTTATCGAACTTTACTATTTAACACTCCACGTGGAGATATATTTGTCTGGCCCGGTTGTGGGCGCTGTTTTCGTTCTAATGGATATCCGTCCCTATTTCTTTTCACACACAAAACGTAGGACGCCAACTGGTTGGACGTTGTTTATTACCTCTAACGTGGACACATAGATTACCAGGCTGCTTGTGAGAATTCGCATCATCATTATCGGGTAACACGCCAAACTAGGAGCGAAGCGTGTTCCCGATGCGTTAAAAAGTGGCCCTCTATCAAAACATCGCTTCGTTTGCTTGGAAAATAAGATTTTTCAGCTTTTTCAGCTTAACCACCCGTCACTGCTCGAATTTCAAGTTTGACGCCTGCACTTGATCGGTCTAGTTAGTGAGTTAACTCGAACGCCGCCCAAAACTTATATATGCAGCGGCTGTTCACCAATGTTGTGATTTTGGGCTTAATAACAAATAGAGCTCGATTGTCGTTCAAACGCCCTGGGCATACTCGTTGGATTTCTGCCCGTTGTAGCCCGCGTGATTGAATTTTTGGCGTGAGGAAGAAATATTCAATATTGGGATTGCGCATCTGAAGAAAGCTCAGGCCTCCGTTCGAAATATACCGAAAATATAGAAAAAGCCATCTTTGAGAATTGGAGACTGAAAATTGCAAAATCGCTATCACGTATT
>JTDE01009736.1:1948-15175 GCA_014338405.1 Paragonimus skrjabini miyazakii | reverse complement strand
TATCGTTTCGTATTTGTATCCGTTTATCCTCGCGTTGACTTCACAAGTCAACCATATACGCTTTGTCTATTCGCTGTATTATTCTCAACCGGTTATCGTCGGTTCGCTCGATCCTACAAAGTTAGTAGGGAACGATATACGAAAGGAACAAATACAAAACGTGGGCATGTGAACCATATGGGAAGAATTTTATAACAAGTCCGACAGCTGCGCAATACACAACCCGCCAAGTTCCTTCCCAAATATTCGTGCCCTGGGGACTATTGACACTGTCTAACTCTTACTTTTAAGCCCTTTTTCAGCATTTATAACTCATTGCCCCTAGTTCAAGTTCAATACAGACGGCTACTATGCACAAGGGACTCTCTTTAAGATGAAAAGCATTCATCATGCCCTCCACCTTAGTTTTTGGGTCAGCAGACCTCATATGTGTCGCGGATAAAAGCCGTTTTTCATGGCTCTAATCCCCCATCTCTGAGGCAGCCGAAGCGTTTAGCAGTCTCTCCGAGCATTAGTGCTTGATGGCCCGTCTCGCAGCTGTAATTGACGAAACGCGTGAGATACGCAGTAACTTGTATTACTCCCTCTCTACTAGGCTGTCCATTCAGATTTTTCTTAGGGTAACGCAAGTGACGCACATCTCGCTGTGAAATCCCCAAATTAATTTTCACACGAACAGCGTAGGTGGATCTGCCCGAACCGAGGTAACATCGTACCATCAAGTTAATGGATAATGGTTTCTCGGAGTTTCAGCAGCTGTTGCCAGTACAAAGCTACCTATCCAAAGGCGGCGTTCTTTATTTAACCACTTTTGTTGAGCTTGAAAAGTAGAAGGATATCAGCCTGGCCACCTTTTCAAAATACCAATCCCGAGTAACTGGGCCGTCCTCATAGCGAAGTAGGCCGTTCGGTAATGGCTTCTCTGAGTTTGAGCCCCACATTACCTTTAGGAAGAAACAAGTCATTCGGCAACAAAGGCGCAGAATCAGTATTGTCAGACACCATTATTTAGTACTTGTACTCCAACTAATATTGTCAACAGGATCCTACCGTCGGGTGTCTGAGTCACACAAACTGCGCTAATGGTTGATCAGCTAGACTTTGTCATCGGCTCCCTTATTTCACCTCTGTGGATAGGAAGTTGTGGGTTGAAATGCCATAAGATATCTGCTCATAGTAGTCGGTCGTTTGCGTTATTCTCGTCTACCCTCCCATTCTAGCAATGAAACACTTTGTTGGCACCCAAAACATTTGAGCCGTTGTTTGAATATAGGCCGGCCGCTGTTCCTCTTTTCTCGACAAGATGAACCAAAAACATGAGAACAAAGTCGGCGCTTATGGATTGTGCTAACTCTAAGTGGACTGCTCTGGATTTCAGGCACGTGAATATGCAACCATATTTCCTTTCGAATCTCTGGTTTTTACGGCCCCCACTGGTCCAAAATAATTCGAGCCGACTTTTGAAAATGAACATCAATCAGGTTGTGTTCTGACCAAAGGGATTAGAGCCATCACCCACTCGCCAGCTACATAAGTATTCCCACCGTGTTTTTCCTTCAGGTGGAAGTAATGGATAATATCGGTCTTGTGATGCATTTTGACAATATGGCGCGATAGTTTAAATGTAATTCCGAAACAAAAGTTGATTATCTCCCGCCTGTTTGAAAAATACCGTAAACTGTGACGGGACGCCTGTATAAGGTTAACTTCTAGTCGGTGTCTCCCGTTCCAAATCAGCGCATGAGTTAGACGACATTAGTATTTCGCCAGGGAAAGCCTCTAACTGTGATAGCTGCGAAACATCCAATTCAGTCTATTCTAAGTCAGTAAATGTTATAGAACCCACTATCCTTGTGCCTATTTTGTGATCAGAATTAATCAAACTGCACTAAGCTTCAAAATAACTCGACCAAGCAGTCGGTTTCAATAGTTTCTGTCTGTCAGAATAACATTATCTGATAGACAGTGAATCTGTCGGACTTGCTGACAATATTCAGTTGTAATGCTTTTTTTAACTCAAACAATCTACAGGTTTGGTGGGTCTAAATACGCGGGTCTATAGATCCGACCGTTGCTCCAGGAACTGTGGACTACGCGACCACTCCTGTACATATCATACACTTTTCACTCCTTGTGACGCCTTGTCTGGTAGATTATCAACAGTTCATGTATGGCTCCACTGCCGTAGATCAGAGGCATCAAGGGGGTATAACAAATTATTTGGGGTGGAATTGCTGAAGTGCTTAGCGACACTGCTTACCCAAAGCAAAACGATCACCTAATCTCCATAAAAGACTCATGCCTCTGAAATAAACAATCAGATTCAAGGGTATCGTTTGGAAAATATGGACGGTAGGTACGGTCGTGGTCAGTCCGAGTCGCAGTATGGAAGCCGATGCGAGAGGGGCCACTGAAGCTATCAAAGACGGCAACGCACAAAACGGCTTGCTCCCAGTATCATAGATACCTGCAGCGATAGCGATAAGGCTAACGTCAGTTATAACGCTGGGTTTGAAGTTGAAGGATGAATATGCGATTATTCCGATTTTCCTTACTTATGAAAGTGTGGAATCAAATGAGTCTCCAACGGCATATTTTTTAAACTTCCGTTTTAATGGCGTCACAGCCTGTACCAACCGTCGAGCTAGTTTGTGTTGTGAGCCACTGCTGATAGATAGAATCGGTGTGAGTGGCATGCTAGGTTTGTGTGTTTTGGGTAAGCCATACAGTTGCGGTGTTGATGAACCACTAGATTTTAGAGATCTGAAAACACCTTCACCAATTATTCTATGTAACAGCAACAAATCAAGGTGTCGAATTATTCGGCCTTCCATATCAGTCACCTTTCACACTCTGTCGATACGTTGGAATATGCTATCGTCGTTCAGTATCGACAAAAGTTTTCGGGTATACTCTTCCTTATCCACAATTATGGCATCGGAAGATTTATTTGGCTTCAGCAGGAAAACATTCTTAGTTCTCAAGTCTTTCAGAGACTCAAGGTGACGGGTTGTGAGACCACATTTATCTCTGGATCAATAAGAAGGAATGTGTGTCGAAAGCTCACCTGAACTGGTCAGTACACTCACTTCACAAGCTTTACACCAATGAAAAACAAGCAAACATTGATCAGAACCTTGTCTACTCGTGCCAGATGCATTTGTTCATCAAAATGTTTGGCTGATGAACATCGGCTGCTTACAACGACGTTGCAGAATAATGGGTATCCGCTGAGATTTATCAACAGGCACAGCCAGCAATGCTTAGCAGTAGGCAGGGTTTGCACGGTTGGGAAAAAAGTCAACATTGAACTACCATTCGAAGGTGACACTTCTTCACTTTGAACAACAAAACGTCCCGTCGCCTCCATTTAGCGAGCATACAATGCGGCTGAAATCGTAGTCGTTCAACGAACTCGTAAGCAACCATCACCGTCAGTAAAGGGATAGCAGCTTGTTGGCGCCAACTCACCGCATTTATCTGTTTATGTATAACTGCGGCGAAAGTCACATCGGCAGAACCGATAGATACCTGAATTCTAGGGTGAAGGAGCATCTGCCGAAATGGGTTCAGGATGAGACTGCGCAGTCTACTTCCTTCGTCCTGAGATCACGCAAACTTCCGGCTCTGTCTATCGCCAGACACATGTTGGCCACCGATCACCGGATTAATCCCAAATCAACATTCAGAATTATAATGCGTCACGCCAATCCGCGTTTCCTGCGTTTCGCTGAGGCGGTCGCGATTGGTCGTCTCAAGCCAGCATTGTGTGTACAAAAACAATTATATGTAAGTCTTAAACTCCCGTGGACCTAATAGCTTTGCGTTGTTGTTCTCCACCTAACTCGCTAATTTGTTTCCCCCTCACCCCTATAGTGTCATATATATTCCTGGTTATTGTTGTTTGGTACTCGAAAAGCGATACGAAATGCAGATATCTACCATTGTCCGTCTTCTTGTTGCTTTGTCCAAATTTGTGAAGGAACTAACTGTTTTTAATTGGTATTCACACTCCGCCAGATGCTTCTTAACCCACAGACACGTGGAATTCTGTGGTTTTACTAACGGCATTGTTAAGTGGTTTTCGACCCCAAAATTATCGGCATACGTTTAGACTTACCAAAAGGTTGTCTGATTGCTATCAAATTTTCCTCGACTTTTATCAAGGCCCTTCCAGATTATATTTCTCTCATTAAGTTTTCCCTCGGCATGACAGTAATAAGCGCTGACTAACGACTAACAGTATCTTTTCCACTAATCTCATAGTTCGTAAAGGTAGGCCTATCAGAAGTGAAACGCACACCAAAGCCATTAAATCTGTGGGACCTGCATCTTCTATGCCAGATCCTTCGAAGCCCTCGAACGCCGCCCCAGTATTTACTGATTTAGTTGAATCGTTTGACAATAGGTTCCAAGTTTTGTCACCGACGGTTTGAGTAATGTTTTGACCAAACCGCTTATGTACAACGCGTAGACAAATGACGAAGAAATAATTCAAAACCTTATTTGATCGGATGCTCCATGTTACTATCGGGCAATCAATGAGGTATGCAAAACACAGATAAAAACCTGGCGTCGCGGGTAGTGATTCGCGCTTGTACTCTGGAGATTCCGAATATCCATCCAATTTCATGGTTTATCAAAAATTACACTGAGCACTTCAAACTTTGGTGTCTTTTGCGTGAAGGTATGAATGCAGAGAAGGAAACCCCGCATTTTCTCATCGTTGTTGAGGAGGATTCATATGTTGCGAAACATTCGCTGTCTAGGTATGTTCAAACAGTCAACACCGAATTTGCCGAAAGAGCAATTCCACACCTTCATAAGAAAGGAAAATCGGCATGATTGTATAATAATCCTTCAACTTGAATCTCAAGCCTGAATTAAATTCTAGTCAAAGACCGTGAATTCTTGCGCTGTCGTGCTCGGAAGTGTTAATTAACCGGAAAAGGTCGTTTCACTTGAGCTGTATCTGGTGCAAAAGTTAAAGCCGTCGAAATCTGCGTCATGGACTCATATGTCTTTGTTTTAACTGACCACTAATTGAAGACCACCTCATCGTAATTGTTTTTCGAAAATCGTTATGGCTCCTGTTGTTGTGGTCGATTGCGTGTGGCAATGTCAACACAAGAATGCTGGGGTTGTTTTCAATTTATTTTTCATGTCTGTCATTTGTTTGTTATTTTATTTCCAGTGGTTTATTTTTCATTTGTAGGAGATGGATTGTATTGCGACTTTCGAAGTGATATTTGAGAATTGTGAATTTCACATTTTCTCACAGTTTGAGGAGTGTCTTCAGAGGTACATGGACGAGGTGGGCGTTAGTTCCGTCTGTGGGATGGGCCGTAGGTCGAAAACTGCTTAGAAGTACGACAAAGTAAGGTGACATCGTTTCCTGGAAACCGTGCAGATTCATTACTGTCGTACAAAGTACAAAAGACGTGGGAGTATAAGCGGGGGTGTGCGACGTGTCTAGTGGGTTAACCGTTGTTAGTATTAACAGATCAGTTTTCGCGACACATGTCACAGGTCAACATTTCATGTGGTCCGACGAGATGCGTGTCTGGAACTGAACGAATGTAGGAGTCTGTTCCAGTACAATACGTCAACTGCTGACATTAAACAGTATACAGCGGATGTTTACGGGAAGTTTATCACAACTGCTGACGTTGGAAACACCCGCCGTAAGTTAAAGCCTGCAATGTCAAGTCAGTTTGTTACGTAAGTTTGGTCACGGAGCGTTAGAGAACTTTGATGAGGGGCTGTCGGTAATTAGTGCGAAAGATGTGGTGCGCACCATGAGGCATGAAGGCAACAGATATACGCATATCTGCTCCACCCAACGAACGTAGATTAAATTATTCTGACGTTTTCCATATGTGGCGAATGTGGGTGCCACTCACGGGACAAACAGACAGAAGTATGTCATTGTGTATTTCATCATACTTTGGAAGTTGGAAGTTGTATCAGTTACTCGTGACAAACGGTATGTGGCACGGCCAACCCGTGACGTACGGGTACGTTGGTAGTGAAAAGCATGTTTCACTATGTTGACTTTTCGAGATTTTTCGGGAAATGATGGGCGAGCCGATTGTGGTGAAAACATTTGTCATGGATAAGATGGCTGCGCAAATGAGAGCAGCCAATGTGGTGTTCGGCTGCGACATCATATTGTACTACTTTCATGTATGTGATGCCGTACGTAAGCATGTGAGTAGTCAAAATTCGTCCGTCATATTTGTTAAAAGACAAACTCTTTTCGCAATCGTTTTCTCTTCCAATGAATGGTTACTGCAGACAATGAGCAAGAGTAAGTTGAACTGTTACACAGTTGACCACAAGTTCAAACATGAGTTGTATATCGTCAACCGAAGTGATAGGAAGTTTCTGAATTATTCGTTGTAATTGGCTATTCATCTAGCCGAAGTGGGCCGTCCATGCGCAAAGCAATGTTGTTCACTCTGGCAATCGCAAGAATAATTGACTTGAAAACGCAAACGGACGTTGAACGAGGGGACGCATCCAAGAGACTTCCTAGCCGTCGCCATTCAGAAAATATGGATTCACAATGAGTGGCTGCTGCGAGAGTACGAAAAATAAACGACTTATAGGTGGGATCGTCGTGAGGTTGTGTATATCGACTGGTACATGAAGAACGTTCTTCACAGAATGACCACGTTTGCAAGCCGTCTTGTCCAAAAACGTCTGAAAGGCGGACTCCACGATACCCTTTCCAAACAATGTCCGAGTGCAACGTAAGTGGTTCTCTATAACTTACCTTGAACGTTGCAGCTTCGTGTGCAATATGTTGGCGACTCTTTCGTCGTGGATAGTGTTGAGGGCACACGTGATTGAACATTTTACCGTACAATGTGGCTGCCATGCATAAACATTCTGTCGGTGTTTCGGAAACATTTTTATCGTTTTCATTTCCCTTTCCAAGGGTCACGTTCCCATTCATTAGAGGTGGCTGGCAGAGTACAACTTGTCAATTCGGCGGTTGGTAGGCCCGCAGCTTCGGCCGTTTACCGTAGCCAGTTTCAACCGTCACTTTAAAGCCCTTTATCATGTACTTGAAAAAATGCACGACTGAAACAACCGCACGGCGGCGACTTGCTTGAACAGCATCCTTGCTTTTGCCAGTAAGATAGTGAAACGTGCAAAAACTGGCCTACCTTTACCCGACTTCCCCATGGGCTCAGCAGTGTGCAACCGAGGTGGGTGAAAAAGCCTAAATCGGGGTTGCCGTGTGGAAACTGCGGTGACCCCGTACAGATGGACAGCTATTTTTGTGATGCCAATTAGCTGATTTTTCACTCTTAATGTATCCAAATGGCGGACATAAACGAGTGTTCATTATGTGGCAAACAGCTTCAACCTCAGTCGCTTGGTAATTGCACGTTTCGAATCCTTATTTTTGTCAGTCCTCTCTACTTCAGCCGTTGTTCGCACCTCCCCGGTGATTACGGGAAGCAAGTCTCGCATACTAACCACAACGGATGTCGAATTAGACCGGTCCGCTGACAGTGTAACGCCTGCGCACGGGCCGAAGAAAGCGCGAAGCAACAAAACGAAGAAAGATTATCCTGTTGATATAATTGAAGAAAGTAAGTTCCTTCATGTATGCGTACACAGATTTCTTGCAGATATCAGATGCGATGAATGACATGATGATGAAGACTTCATCTGACACACGGTTTCAATCATCCGGAAGGAAATCCATAACAAATGCAAACAGAAGGCCACATTTTGTGCTGGAAAAAGCAGAGGATATTTGTAGATTTATCCGAACTTATCAAATACATAAATAAAGATTTTATTCCCACGTTTTCGTCCCCAGTGATTTCACTCGTTCATTTATGTGTTTGGCATAACTCGTAAGGTAGGACAAATGGACGGAGCAGATATAGGTATCTGGGCATGGAGTACAGTTAGACATAACTGGCTTATGCCAACCGGACGGAGCAGCTACTAACCTCAGCGCAAGACATATGAATCGCAATAACCAACGCGTGCAATAATGTCAACGTATATCATATAATTAACAACATTTTCGTAAGAGGCAAGGTTAACAGCAGTTTGCCGATCACGTTTTTACGATTTCGCTTTCGCTGACAGATCTCCTGAAGGTGTGACTGGAGCTGCCGTTCGTTTCATTCAGATATTGCATGAAAGTGCTTCTTGGCAAAGGACCAAAGATTCCAAATATTTTTCGCGTGCGTCATGCTGTTTTCACGATCCACAAATTTTTTTGAATGATTGATCGTCCAGCGTTCGTAATGAGCTATTTCATCCAAAGCTCTATAGGCTGTCTAGTCGGCCGTGATTATCACGGTGGTCTGCTGAAAGTAAAATAATTGATTAATATAATTGGCATACTCGTACATGTCTTCGGATGAGGAATAAGAGATTGACTGTATTTCGTCTGTTCCCCGGGCAGACCACCATGAACGCTATGGATGTTATGCTGTTCTTGAACGCTCAATGTAGCGAAATTTTGAATGCTTCCCCTGACGTAAACCAAGTATTTTCAAATATGGAATCTTTTCGAACGGAATAATATCGCCTACACGGCTGTCGTAGTAACCGCAGTCGAAAGATAATTCCCGTTGACTGTTCTGCATTTTTCAGAACTAGATTTATATCACGAGGTGTGCAAATAAGAAAGCTGTCTCGGAGACATCAACGGAAGCCGACCGCCGATTACGTAGTATATGAAATGTTTTGCATTCACGCTCGTAGCTGCTCCGTCCACTTCACCTAGGCTATGATCAACGCATGATTATGCCGCATGTATCGACTTTACTAGCTGCTCCATCCAGTTCACTCAAGCTATGATCAACGTTTAAGTATGTAGTATGCGTTCACTGTAGTAGCTGTTCCATCCAGTTTACGGAAGTTATGGTCTACGTTGATGAGAACACTGGGGAAATCAGAATGAACGTGTTTTCAGACAGTTGGGAATAAGTTATAATGATCTCCTTCAGTTCCGGCCACAAATGTGATAACATCAGTGAATTCTGAGGCCGGCGAAAACATAGACCAACAGTCTTCGGAATCATAAACGTCCATGGTATGAAGATAGAGTGGTTGTGGCTGAAATGGTAGAAGTGGGAATCAATGTTTTCTTCGGATAGCTAAAGAGCATCACAGTTGGTGATTATCTCTCAGAAAAGTGAGCATTGACTTACGTACACATGGCGAGCTAAATTCAAGCATAGTCAGTAAGCAATAAACAAAACAATACGCATGTTTTTAGTGATAGGGTGGGACATATTATCCATGTTCACACCATACCGTAGGTAGAAACAACCACGTGATAGCGTAGACCGTTTTCGACCAGAAATACTGTCAGGAAACCAAGTTGAACATATAATTCAGGTGATTAATTAACTAACGACCGTGGTGGCATAGCTTTCATTAGGAATTACTGTGATATTTCGTGTACAATGCAATGCAAACGCAACGCTGTCGAAAGTTACAAATTCAATTACATCTCCAAAACCACGCGAAATTAAGCTTTTCTGCAAATAGGAATATGTACTCCACCACGAAAAATCCGATGGAAGCATATTCAGAAAGTAAAATCCATTAGGAAAGCCAACATGATGCTTTTGTTGAAAAAAATGGTGACACCTTTTTCTCAACAAAAGTGCGAATTTGAACAATTTTTAGGTATAGCTGATTTTTCTCATTACAACACAGTTATTATACTCGATGAAATCTATATATTTGTCCCGTGATATGCATTGTAATATTTCACGAAAAATTTTAAAAATGATTTTTTGCGCCTTAATAGCCGCCTTCAGCTCGTTTCGGCCTTGAAGCACAATACCGGCGAAACACACAGCTGCCGTCATAAGTGTCGTAATCGTTCCAGCTGGGAGTGTTCTTAAATGTCATTCTTTCTGCAGGTCACCTCGTTTTCATTCCAGCGTACATTCTAAGTTCACGGAAAGGTTAACTACAGCGGTACCAAGCATGGCGAATATAACTGAATAAACACGACTTACTCGTCCAGACTTTGTGCATTGTCCTACGTTGAAGTAGCTTCATAGGCGTTCTTCAAGTTTGTATTTTTATAACAAGCTTAGTATTCATGTTTCAACAGCAGTTTGAAATTATAATCACGCTATTCTGCTTGATTACGTCCAAATTCAAATGAACGCATGTGTCTTCACGTCTATGACGTCGATTTTCATTATATTTTACCTTCAGTTCTCCGAACTAACGTGGAATGCAATTCTGCGTTATTTTTTCATTGATCCCTATGCCATTGAACTACCGCAACGTCCTTGCTTACGTTTTAGGAAAATTGAAACAAATAAATCGTGGGGAAACAGAAGTCCAAGATTTCGAGAACTGCTACATGTCAGAAAATTTCAGCAACTCCCATGGCTGCTAAATATTTTTTAACCAAGAGATATCAGAGTTATTCACGGTCTACCGATTACACGCAGCGTCACCATGTCGTCCCTACTCATGAGGGCCTCCCTGTTTCGATTCCGATCTATGTGCCATCGTCAGGCGCAGAAATCGGCAGTGGATGGGCTGCTTTGTTGGTCATGACTCCTACAATGCGTACTGGAAAACACGAGATGAGTGTGACGCCACGATGCTTAGAAATCGCCAAGACCACGACCAAGCAGTTGGCAGCCGCAATGAAGAGGCTTTGGGTGCACAGTCGATGACGTGCCAGAACCAAGACGGAAATTCCCGGCACTGATGGATCACCCCAACCAATGGCTCAGCACTACGCTTTGGTGTATTCCTAGGATAACACGCGGTCTGACTTGTTGGGCTATATTGGACCATACATTTTCGGGATGCTTTTCGCTGTTGATAAGCTGGAACTCGAGCTGAGGTTAACTTATGTCAACGAACCTCCAGGCCCAGACAATATTCATCCTTTGTCGCTACGTGAAGTGACAGTGGAATTATTCGCGCCCCCGACGGACTAACACCAGCACTACCTGATGGAAGGCAAACCTACAGATAAATAGAAAAAGTGGTTGTGCCCACGTATAAAGGAGGTAGACGGTTACAGGCTGCCAAATATTGTCCAGTAGGCTTAACGTGTGTGGTTGGCAAAGTAATGAAGCGTCTGATAGTTCGTCGTTTTCAGCAACATTTGGACAACCTGATGGTCTTTAGCGAAGGGCGGCATGGACTCCGAAGACGGCGATCCCGCTTGGCAAACCCCCTGCTTGCCAGTGAGCGATGAGTGGAAGCGGAGGCTAAATGCAAGAATATGAACTTGGTGTTTCTTGTTTTCAGCAAGACTTTCGAGGGGCTTCATACAATCAGTTGCTCACCAATTTAACTGCGTACGCCATCAGTTCGTTTGTAATAGACTAGATAGCAGAATTCCTCTATGACAAGCTGTTTGCTGTCAGGACCAGCCAACACTTACCGGAATGGCCGCTTGTCCTTAGTAGTGTTCCACAAGGATCAGTGTTTGGATCCTTGTTATTGACTTACAACAACTACCTATTAGACCAGTTGCAATCGCTTGTCCTCGTATTCGTTGACGAAGTGAAGACACAAAGGATCATCTCTTTGAACGATGACAACGAAATATTGCAACGGAAAATGGATACGGCATCTAGATGAACAGTTCGCTGCCGAAATGTATCTTCGTGCATCTGGAAGACATCAGAGCATACCATCTCGGCGGACATATTTTAACGCAGTATAATAGCCAACAAGACCTCGGGGTGTTGGCGCCTGAGGCATTTAGAACACAGTTTCACACCACACGGGTCCTTGTTGAAGCCAGTTGAGTGCTTGGAGTAATCTATCGATCTTTTGCTAAGGTGTCCCTGTGGACTTCTTGTTTACTCATCTCCACTCACGTTCGTCCAAGAATGGAGCACGACAACGCAATGATGTTCCACTGTTCGAAAAATGAGGGCAGCCACGTGCGTGGCTGTATGGATGAGGGAACTCTTCTGTAACCAGCGGTTAAAGTACCTGAACATGTACCCCCAGAGTTACCGGCAACTCCGATGTGACCATATTGTGATATCCGGTATTTTACGAAGTGATATGGGGAGGAAGCTAAGAACGGATTTCCCTCTCCGAAATGAATACAGGTGCCGAAGTAATCGCCTTACTTTTCTCAAGCAAAGATCAGGAGGCCTTCACTCTGTAGTTCGTCTGTCCCGACGAAATTTGGTTCAAATTTCCTCGCTCTCATTGTCTTTTCACATTTTTGTCCTATTGGTGCTTTGTGCATCATACATTTACGTAAGATTACTGTTATTTGTTGTCGAATATCATACCAATTTCGTTACATATCAAATTATCTGGTGAACAGTATTTATATCCTTTTATATTGTATCGTTTAACGCATCTATTTGGCTGATTATCTTTGCAGATATCTGCTCGGTTCCACTATTTCCTAGCTTTACTTTCTGGTCCATTCGCCTACCGTTTATATAACGCTAATACATCCGCTTTCCTTCACAATTACACGCACGAGATCCAGCAGCATCAGTGGATCAGAGGTATCGAGTGCCTGTGGTCGTTTTGGCTGTCGTAAGACTGTTCAAAATGGTATGCAGTGCCAGACGTGCATACACTGGTACCAAATCAGGTCTTCCGGCCTCAAGGAGGACCAGTACACTCTGCTGGCTTCGTCAAAAACGCCGTTTATCTGCATGAGCTGCCTATTTCGTAAAGGCTGCACTTCGTCCGAGGCCGTCTAAAAACGCCAATGCAGTGCACATGGACATAGCTGAAAAGGCTCTGGTAGAAACACAGTCGGCTCTATCTGACATGAAGTCAGAGCTGAACTCACTGAACGAGTATATTGCGCTCGCCCTTCCGGATGTGGCCGTTGCTCGTAAGGCAGTGGCTTTGTCCACAGCACAAATTGAGGAGGCCGCGGCAAATCTGAGGGACAAGGCACTCCGGGAGGGGAGGCTTTTTTTGTGGGGACGATTCCCGACCACACCCTCTCCAGGTGAACAAGCAAGAGCGGTGTTAAGCACCGCATTCCCTCCAGAACTAACAGCCTCAGTTTCGGCCAGCAGACTTCGCTCAAAAGCTACCAAGAAGTCACTTGGACTTCTTGTGACGTTACCCGCAAAGGTCAGCACGGGGGAAGTACTGGAGAAGACGGTTCAGTTAAAAAAGTCATGCTAATTTAAAAGGAGTCTCACCGGATCGCTCATTGCAGGAGCGGCAGAAGCTCTCCCAGCTGGATAAAACGAGGTCACGCAT
>JTDE01009735.1:0-10533 GCA_014338405.1 Paragonimus skrjabini miyazakii | reverse complement strand
ATCTGAAAGGCGGACGCAGTGACAACAATCCGTGTGATACTCAATCGGGCAAGCGGTTCCATTGGGCTGTTTTCATGAATGATCAGTAGATTGCGCTCAATTTTTTTGCTTGCGAGTTATGCAGGACCATTAAGCTGAAAACCTGGTTGTGCGATGTCCAAAATTATCACTAGAGCACGATTGAATTGTTCACACACGTTATTCAACACGCATCTTAACAACAGATGGTATGTTCCTTTCCTCACTGAACCTCTTTTAGACTTTCGTTTATTAGGCAAGCTTGGCACTCCGACTGTAGACACATCATCACCAAGCGTGTAGATTTGAGGTTGGTGACAACAAACCGAACGCTTAAACCATCGACCGGAGCTACTAAATCTGCCAATATATTTTATAATCTTGAACGAATCGCGTTTGAGCGTATATAGTCCCCTAGACTAGATTTATCGATGACGCCAATTAGGTATAGGTTCAAACAGTGAGTACTTGTAACTGTGGTGGTTCTTGCTCACTTTCCACGAACTGCACTTCCGGGGCTTCAAGTACAGTAGAGATTAAAATTGGTTTAATCCATCCAAATAAACCCTATTACCGATTGATGCTAAATTCCCAGTTTCTATGAAGGTAACCTTTTTTTTACCTTTTTTTCGTTCGAAGTCTTAGTTTCCCACACGAAATATCATCAGGGTCACCAGTCCGCCGTACAACTACGCATTTATGATTCAGGCGTTCACAGTAGCGGTACACCATATAAATAAACGAAACTTCAAAAGTTTCGGCGAAAATGTGATTTGAAAACTAACCCGATCCACCAGTGTCAACCTCTCGTTCACTGAGCTCTCCGAATGATAACAACCGTGTTTCCTCCAGGTCCCAGGGATTATACCTGATTTACCTAGTCCAATACATTGTGAACATTCTCCTACAGTAATATGGTCACATTTCTCCATTCGTCACACCAATCAGACCTTCTATTTCGTCCGGAATTCCATGTTAACTGAGTGAAAAAAAATGTCCTATTTCGTTCCAAAAAGGCGAATGTACTGCCGACTAATAAGACGACCTTATCGATCAGTCAATAACGACATACAGTAATGCAAATCGACGCCCAGCGAAAATTTGGTTGTGCCCGTTTCCCCCTAACTACACTCAGACAAATGAACCAGCAATCTGCGCGACCTGATGTGATCATTTCAATCGGAAGAACAGTAGCCGAAGTAACACAGGTTTGAGGTATGTGCTTGCCTCCCGGGCTTATGTCACAACCATCCACCTGTGTGGTTAGACAAAAGACTTTCGATCCGTCTTAACGTTCGTTTCGGGTTATTCCGTATAACGTAAACTTGATTGGAGTAACCCCCTTTTCCATTTCGCATGTGCTTCAATGTGAACTCTTTCATTTCGATCAAGTTTATCTGAGCACCATCCAGTAGAGCTGGTTGCTTTGATTACATAATCAGGAGCCCTCTCCTTAGAATATGTGGGTACGCCCCCACACGTTTGTGTTTAGCGATTTGAGTACGCCACATACACTTATGAGATCACAAGACCCAACCACAGCCATGGAGACACCTCGAGAGACGACATTCGACAACCTCACTTGTATTATCCAGAGTATTGGGAACATTGACACATTTGATACGTTTGATAGCTCATAGTGCACTGTCAACTAAAGAGTGGGTTCGGAAGAAGAGACCACTGAGTATAGCTTGAAAAGTTTTTGGCTCGCCTGTTGTAGTACTGGTTGAAAATTGAAAATACATGTTCGACCATATACGGTGTTTCTAACCTGTGTAGTCGGTTCATAGATTTGTAAATACTGAGCTCCATATTACTAGTCAATCATTGACACTTTGAAGAGGGGGAAATGTGGAACAGATGTCAGGATATGGTGAGTTATACACATAGCCTAAGTCTGTATAGCCGATCCACGCAATCTCGGCTGAACGTGAAAACTGATCAAGTCGTGCATCGTTTCGAGGAGAGTTCTAACCTATATAGACTAGGTCGTGGTGGGCAGTTTTGTTAAACTCGGTCATTTGTGTTCAGAGCTTTGAACCTACGGTCTGGACGTTTACAACTGACAAAAACGGTCGCACTGACATCAAACAATTCCTTCACTAGGGGTGAGTCGGCAGACTTACCACATCGTGTTGCTCAGCGTTGTTCACAACCAGGCCATCTCAATTCCTGTTACACCGATCACCATTTATTCCTTCACATTGACCAGAAGGTACTACGGCTCAGGTCACCGCTCAACGCGACAGCGACGTGGACTCACCTACAGAGTGGCACCGAGGATGTGTTATATGCCATTTGCCACCGTGGAAAGTTTATTTATGTAAGTGGTTATGCGCACACACGAACCTTCGAGGAACAACTACCAATGTGGTGAGGGATAGGGAACACATGTGCGGTGCGGCATTGGGTTCAGATCAGTTTGATAGGAGTTTTGCCGGTTGTTGTAACGGAGTGCAGTGAATCGGTTCAACGTTTATCTTTAGTCCACCCGGCACTGGGCGCATGTTGAGGACTGCGACATCGCACTAGTGTAAGCTCCAGTTGCCAATCTGCCGGCTTGTTCTGTGACCGGGTGGTGCCTACCTTACTGCCCAATGAGCTGAATTCTGCATGTTGGTCAATAAGTATTAGTGTCCGAATGATGCAGCTGGTGGAAGTCGGTAAATCAGAGTTGACTGTGCCTAATTCTTCAAGCTTGAGTTTGCAAAGTACGTATGATCAACTCATGCCCCGCCATCCGGCGAAGCGGAAACTAGTAGCCCTGATATTAATGCGCTTGAAGTAGCGGGTCTTGGGAATTGGTCCATGAAGTAAAATAGGGCGGTTTTCTGTGCTTAGAAAGGTGACAACAGGAGATGGTAACGAATGCAACACTGATTAGTTTGGAAACTTTCTACAAGCTGGTGGTCGATCCAGCTGATACTAGGTCGTCTAGAATCTCATCTGTACGCCGCTGTTCCAAAACAAATAGATTGGCAAACCAGCTGAACTTTGCGCGGTGGGTCCAAGCAGCCGTATTCCGAAAGCCGATGTGTTGACTAATATACATAGCTTTTATTTACGTAATCACCTTGACTTGAACAAATATACAATGACAATTTGGCAAACTACATTGTGTAACACTTGGAAGAAATGTTTTGCGTTCTTTTTTGGAATCTTTTTGTCAAACCAATTGTTCGGAAGTGAACGCCCTCACTTCCTATGCGTTTGTGAGTTTGCCATATCATACTCTGAAGAATACTTTAGCTTGTTCGACAGGTGTTTTCTGAAAGGCTGGTGCTACAGTCTTTTCTAGTTTAGTTATGGAAAATTAACTGTTAACCACGGACTTCAATCTTGTAGAAAAAAACTGGCGGAGTTAAACCAGAGGCCTTTGGAGATAACTCGGTTTCCGCAACAAATGATTTGCTACTGAAAAAATGTTCCATTCAACTGCGATCGAACAGTTTTAGTATAGGCGGCATGAGTTCCACCCTGTAACCTCGACTTCGTCGTTTAGGATATAATGTTTGGAGGCATCGACAAGGAAATCTAGAAAAAAGCTTCATACACGTCGCGGCATTTATCGTGCCATCGGAAAAATACAGCCCCAACTGTTCATCAGGGGTTCACGTCCGTTTGCACAATTAAACCTCTCACCTTGGCAAAAAACGGTCTGTAACACATCTTCGGCGCCACCCGGTAGAGGAAAGACAACCATGTTCCTATGGTCATTGCGGTTCACACTAAAATGCCCAATAACTGTCTCTTACTGCCGACTATCTAATGATAAAGTTTCAGACCAGCATCAACTGGATCCGGATTAAGAACCTCAGGTGGGACACGGCGAATTCCAAAGTATTTAGGAATCTTCGGTCAGCTTTTTTCGAAAAGAAAAGGGCTGCGTGAATACGAACTTAAATTCCCTCACCACTAACCAGTGGTTGCTTCTTCTGTTCTCACGACATCGCCAGGCAAACTACGTTCTCAATCAATACATCTACAGCATTTTGGACAATGACATCGTCTCTCCCACTGCACTTGTCCGGATAACGTACAACACTATTTTCGGAGATACCTATCCAGTTCTACAAACACACTGTGCTTGGTGTGTCAGTTAGACTTAAATTCCTCCGTAACTCTTTTTAGAGCAACGTCAGCCCGACATCTACAATTTGTATTCAAAATCCAGTTAAGTTGATTACACTGTCTCGGAAAAAAGTACCGGTGGCTAAAATGAAAGTCTCCTCCACAAAATCCATTTCCACAGATCCTGGCAGGCCTACCGGTGGTTTCGTTTCGCGGTCAACACAAATTGTTTAAAGGTGTGACCATTCTAAGGTGTCCGTAAAGAGGTTCGGTACATCTCACTCGTTTAACAATTAACCATTTGTGTTCAATCCTGAAACATACGTGAATGTTTACTGACCGAAGACACACTGAAACCTTCGTGAGGAAGGTTCTGCGAACTACCATGTACATAGACGGAGCTGTAGAAGCACCGCATTTTGTTCCCGTCTTCATACAATATCATGTCAACATCGCAAAACATGTATGTTCTAAAAGCCATGTCTACCGGTTTTTGTTATGACGCCTACGATTAGAACACCAGCTACCAAAATAACCTTACTGTAAAGTCCAATTGCCGTAACAGGTGACGGTCATTTCGCAAATTCGTCTGTAGCCCTATACGTGCTTAAACAGATGTCACTATAGCCTCCGAGTCCTCAAATGACCAGCCTGTATAGGCGATAGATCGTGTAAAGATCCGGCTCGCCAGAGGAACAGAAAAGCTTTCCTATCGAACCTGCATGTCCCTTACTGCTGTATAACATGTAACTTCGTTTGTAAGTAGTATAGCACGGCTCATACTCATGAAAACTAAAGGGAAAGTCTCAATGCCGACCATAGATTAGAGGTATTACTGAAAACTTACATATGTACTGTGTGTGACTTATCACCAAAGAGAATGTGGTTGTACTACTGCTAAGAATATGAATACAAGGTGCACGTGCAAACTGTTGTCTGCGTTCGTTCTGTCTTCATATACCAATAGTAGATGCTTCGCAGTAAACAAATGTCCAGGCCAAGAGCCTTTTACGGTCACTACACTAAGATGTCGCAAATATTGGTACACTTGATAAAATGTTTAATCCATATAAAACCCTAAAACCCCTACTACTCAACAGTAATCTAAATATCGCTCGACAAGTTAATGATTTCTGTGATTTCAATTTGAAGAAAATTACCCGTTGAGGAATTGGAGTTAACAGACAGTAACTGTCTCCTATCGAGACGATCGGGCACCCTGATCATGAATCACAAGCGAAAGTAGTTGAGCGTTCACATATGATAATTCGGTCGTGCCTAACGTGAGGTCAATGGCGCAGTGGTAAACACGGTTGCCTGATGAAAGCGCGGCGGGAGTTCTAGTCCCGGTTGTGGCAAGAATATGCATTACTGACGAACTCTAATGAGAGCGAAACTCGAGTCTAGTGCTTTTTTAAGAAAGGGGCCGACTGAAAAGATAGTGGGAATGCGACAGCTGCAATCAATTGTGGGTGGTGTTCAATATATATACGATGGAAATGCGCGATCATAAGAATATGCATACATTAGGTGTGTACCAGTCTTGCAGAATGATGTCCGTTTGAAACTACACATGTCCGTGAAGACCAACCAGCGCTTTCAGAACCACGAGTGGTAATATGGCCCATCGGACCCGGAACTTACTACTTGGAGAACCAGAGGCGTGTTGATGCGAGACACTCATTTTACGTCCCGCGATGTTCAAGTTCAACCAGATCTAATGAGTAGATCGACACACACTTTACAGATTACTGTTATTCATTCAAATCGCACAGACCAGTTGATCGCTGCGTATCCTGGTTCTAATGCTTACCTCTACTGAAAACGGTGACGCTTTGATATTTGATCGACTTCTCCTGCCCTAGCACTCGCCCTGTGTACATACGGTGTGCATCTACTAACGTGCAATGATTCGGTCCTTTATGTCCAGAGTTTGTCTGGTCATATTGGCTATCATATCACTGTAATTGGGTTGGAGTGTTACGATGGAGGACGTCCACTTAATTTGGTAACAAAACATCCCGACTCCTCCAACTATCCAGACTTAGACAATTCAAGAATGTAGAAGTTGAAGACCTAATTCAAGCAGATGTTTACGAACAAAACAGCAAAAACAACGGAGTTGATTAACAAGGCAAATTGTTTGAAGAATATCTTTGTAAAGTGTGACAATAAAAATCAAAAAATGTTTGCGTGAAGAGCCGATTTAGCGCCGATAGTCAAGGTTGCCATGCGAATAGTGATTCGGCCTGCGATATTCATCCTGAAGACAAAAAGTAAGACGTAAGACTAACTGTCATCAACAGTGATACACCGATTGGAGATGGTCAACAGATACTCGTAAAAAATCTGAGTTCAATAGCGAAATAGCCAAACCCGGCTGTTAACCTCTGTCAGTTGTGGTGTGCGCGTGACTTTTGTCTTTAACTGAAGGACACAAGTCACAATGCCTTGGTATGCAAAATCCTCTTGTAAGACTGTGAAAGCTGGCCTGATCGCGAGTGTAATGCGCCAGAACTGTGTTCTTGATCAGCAATCATCTTAATACTATGGAAACGCATATGCGACGGTACGGTTTATCGGTGTGCTCAGAAAAAACAAGTCTAACACGCTGACAAACATGTAGACCTTATTACACAAGCCGTAGTGATTTGGAAAATTTGCGAATGCTAACCCATCGCTTGCAATGTCGTGCGTTGTTCTCGTAGCCCAGGTTGGGCTGGGAGCGGTGACTAGACGGCTAATAATATGACGTAGGTGTTATGAATGAAGGTGCAAGCTCTGACAATTAGTTCCATAGGACGTTAACGGCCCTAAGAACGACGGTGCTTTAACATCCTCGGCGTGAATATATACATACGCCTAGGGTGAACTCCTCTAAGTCACACACCACATGAGTAAGAAATGTAAGTGAACTATTGCCGAGATTATCTCCAGGGTTCAGTTAACGTGGCACGGTCAGTTGATCACGCATGTTTAACACGACTCAGTCCACGCGCAGGCGCACGCCGGTACGCTTACGCAATCCGTGCTCAACGTGATCGAAGCACGTCTGTGTTTTAATGCAGTTGTAATTCTGTACAGCAGTGAAAATGGTAAAACGTATGTGCTGCTTATAATCACCATATTGTGTATAGGAAATCGTGAAAATTGGATAAACCATTTGGTGGCACTGTACAGGATGCCGTGATATTTGGAGTCAAATCGTCTGGACGGATGGATCGAGATCTACTGTGCGTCATCGTGGTGGAAAATTCAGGACATGAAGAACAGGTGGTCAGTCATCGACAATGGTTAGTTTGAGACGATCACTTACATGGTGACATATGAAATTGTCATTATTCTCGAAATGTATCATCCACGGACTTACGGTTTTCTCGTCAACATTTAACATAGTTCATTCAGCTGGTCATCCAACTATTTATTGCGCACCCAAAGTCAACGGCTTGTCAGCATTGATTGCGTCGCCACTGTGCACAGTTACAACTGCACCGAAACTCAGACATGCACAAACCTTGCTGGACATGGATTGGTTAGGCGTCCCAGAATGTGACAGCGTTTCTTGTGTATCTCATGGGTCGACCGTACCAATCCGATTGAACTCTGGGGCCAATCTATGCGATCGATGGGTTGTATTCAAACCATCGACATCAAGTGAACAAACGGCTGGATATTAAGTGAAAACAAGATGACGCCTGTAAGACAGCATCTCCGTAGCTTTTGCCTCTCCGCTTCACTGGTTGTGCTTACGGACGACCCAGTTAAACAAGAACACTCATACCGTTGACACTCTCTTCGGTAATGGTTCCAGTCAGGAAACAGGTGGACCACGAGGACCCCAACCTGGGAGACGACCGCAATTCACAATCCCTAACTTGTTCGTAAATGTTTCCATTTTTCTATTTTTAATCACCGATCGACCGTCTTACATCCCACGCCTGTAAGCTGAGGTGTCTGTGAAGAATGCTCCAGGTGTTGACAGTTGGATTGGCTTTCTTAATACATGGCCCGAATCCAATGCAGGTTTAGGGTTCGGGTGAGCGAACCTACTTGACCCCCAAAACCAAAAACATCTTCTAATTACCTCGTTGGTTAAATGATGATACGTCCCGATGCATACGATTGATCGCAAGTAATGAGTACCAACGAATTTAACACACTTTGAGATGCAACCATCTCTCAGCCGTAGAATAAAACTGTTTTAACTTATGCGCTTCGGTTAGAACAAAAGCAAAAGCAAGGATTACTTACTAGTCGTTCCAGACTACGGTCCGTGCGATCACGTGATACGCCAGCGCGTCGGAATTCGCGAGGTTTCCAGTTCGGAATAACCGGAGGAGATGGGATTGGTTGAGCACAATATGCTTGGTACTCATAATCATCGTGAGTGTATCGATTAGAGAAAGCATCCTCCAATTCGGTCGGTGTGAGCTGTTTATTTGACATGTAAATTATGAACCTGAAACAATAAACAAGCCATTTGTACGAGCGAATTGCATTCTTTAAAATGACCACTATTATCGCTATAGTCAGAAAGACGTTTACAGCAACAACAGCAGAGACGTGCATTCATTTAGACTGATCAACGCATCCATTATAAGATACCGAAGTTTCGCTACCCTCAACAACATACACGGACGAAAACTGCGTGACGTCAATCGGGTTAACACCTCGTACAGTGCGAACGAATACGCGTATATAACAGGGTCATAAGTAGACAAAGGTACAAGACAGATTTCTGAAATGACCTCAATGACACATGCAAGTGTTTGTAAAATAATGACACCCTAACAATTGAGAAGACAACAACGCAGAAGCTTTCCGAGCGAGGACAATAAATGATACTAACAGCAGAACGGGTAGGTAAACTTAAGCTTTTAGATGGTCAAATACCACATACGTCGTGTTGGACTATACAAATTCTGTCCCAACATGACCAAGCCAGATATAAAATGTTCTCAGCATGAACTTTCCCGATGGTTCGCGGATATATGAGAACCCGCAAGAAAAGTGTGCAATAACACGTCTTAAAAATAGTTGAGTTACTTAAGTACATTTACACGAATACTGAGGACAATTACTTACACTCTTTCGGCATACAGTCTCTGTTTACAATTAATCCCTAGGTGAGACAATTGAAATGGTTTGGAATTGCTTTGAGATGTAAACTATTCAACTGTTGATAAACTTTGGTCGACTAAAAGAGGCTCCAAAACCGTACATGTAATATATATATATATATATATATATATATATAAATTGCTAAGAGCAGATCTGTGTTCATGCTGTCCATTGTGACATTTATGTAAGCAGGAAAAACAAAAAAGATTCAACTGACACGTATTCTTATGCACACTAAGTGGGTGATATTTTGACCATGGCAAAGAATAAAACAGATGCAAACCGGATGTGTAATGCACTGAACTCGACACACTCGAACATCAACTTTGTCGTAGGTCATCATCGTCATCAGCAATCTGCAGAAGAACGAATCAGACCGACTCCCTTTCCTGGAAGTTTTGATACAACGGACGGATAGGTCGATAGATCGACCGACAGACAGCCAACGTGGTCTATCTTCAGAGTTTTGTCCTGTGAAACTCAAGTAAAGTAGGGTGCGAGTCCTATTTAACAGAGTTCAAGCGATACACTTTAAGGGGAACTTATAACTTCTCTTCTACGTTGAATGAAAACGGGTGTCCCATGTAGTTAACCAAAAAGCACCAGTAACTAAACAACGAGTGACCGGAGAATAAACTGTAACTAATACGTTCGTATACCTGGAAATCTCGTTTAATGATGATGAGTCAATCAAGTAACTTAAACCTCCAGAACATTTTAGGTCGCTCAGTCGCACGTACAGCGTCATTACCAGCGTCTGTAAAAATGGCAACTCATGACTATTCCGTCACATCACACTTCGTTTGTGAATTTTTATGCAGTCGCGTTCAGTGATACATCGAAGGGAGTAATCAGTTGCCGGAATCTGCGAATCTATCCCAAAACGATTGTGTACAGTGGAGGACGGTCAGCGCAGATCTGACTACACAGGGCCCCCAGTTAGAACCGGGCGAAAAGTGTGTCGTCAGAGTTGTGACTGTTATTCAGAAATATTAGATCGTCCCACTGATTTTACGCTCGGTCGTTTGACTCAAAACGCGACAACACAGTTTATTGGAACAACGAGTCAAAATTAGGTCATAGAGGCTCTAAATTTATGAGACGAAAGGATTACCATACATGGTCGACAAGACGCGAAACAAATCAGATGAGACGATCATACACGGCAGTCAGATTGTAGCGAAAAGGCGTCCAATAAAGCACAATCTTTATTGTCCAACTCGCTAGTTCACATGCTCCGCGCGCGCTCGCGTTTATGAGTCAGCATTCCAGTCCACAACACCCCCTGGTTTCCGTTCACGCGTCGTGTGCACTTCTACCCGG
>JTDE01009731.1:5115-15269 GCA_014338405.1 Paragonimus skrjabini miyazakii | reverse complement strand
TGTTCTTGTTTTTTCTCTATCAGGTGGGGTCGTAACACTGTGCACACCGACTATGATTTACCTCGTCAGGTGAGTATAACCAGGAAGTGGTCGGACAACGATGAGGTCACCAAATGCAAAACCCCGAGAAGTCTGTCGAAGGAAGTGGTCAGGTTTTGTCCGCCAGGTTGGCGACTTAGTAGTAACTTCAATCATTGGTTGGGAAACACTATTAATAAAACGTGGGAGATATGCTGACCACTTCAAATCTATAGCTGCCGTGCTGCAGGCTCAGAATGCAGCGAGGGAGGTTGCTAGTAGTGTGTATACACCGGAGCCAATCTTCAATAAAATGCAGGTAGCTCTTCATCCCAGTAAAATCTTGGGATGAAGAGCTACCTGCTTTTTTGAAAGACATGGCCATGGGATAAAAGAAGATACTTATTTGAGAATCCCAAAGCTTCAAACACCACCTGAGCGAATGACAACACACCAAAAGGTTCGTCTGAAGACGACCTGATGAGGTTTATCCACTACATAACCTCAGCATAGCGTGTTGATAAACCTACAAGATGAAGGCGGAGTAAAACAGCGACCATTTTGAACTTGGTTACCACGAGAAGTTCAAATGGTGTGGGGATAATTAAAACTTGGTGCGCCGTTAAGGAGCAGTGCCTACGATATTAATCAGTTAATCGCCGAAAACCTGATCGAAACCTCAAAACAAGTCCACAGAAACACACATGCAGATGAACAAACAGGAAGTATCCAGGAAATTGGGTAGTTGGATTCGAAAACAGAACACTTGAAAAATCACCATCATCATCATAGACAGCAGTACATAACAATTGAGAAAAAGCTGTTAACCGACCAAAAAACGATTCGGAATGGTTGGCGAATAAGATTGCTCATTGAAGAGGGTTGAACAAAACAGAGTTCAAACGGAACGGGAGAGCCGAGCCAATAAATCAAAGGGGAAGAGACAGAAGGCATGAAGTGAGTTTAAATAAATCGAGGATACTTACAGTTTAAAGAGACGAACGGAATGCAAAACGATCATATATTAGCACATCGGCGAAGACGCGAATAATTTCAAGATAGGTCTTCTATTGTACAACCGGAGTTGCGTGTGGCAGTGTTCTGCGAAGGGTGATAAGAGTAGCACTGACGTCTGGAGCTATTCTAGTTTTTTGGAGAAAGTATACCTTCTAGATAGTGACGGTAATGGGTAGTATGGTCAAGGTTGTGGCTAGCACAGAAGAGGTGAAGGAGGTGGTTACAGAAGAGAAAATAAGAAACTACTTGAGCAACCTCACGACTGAGAAACCAGTAGAAGATTGGGGGGTAACTGCTGTTACTCGCATTTATAAAGGTGGTATAAAGTGACAAACGGTTTGTCTCATCTCGATAGTACTGAAGGTGTCCGAGAGGATGTTTAGATTTAGAACTGTCGATCATGTTGCAAAGCATGGAGCCCTAAATATCCAACAAGATAGTTTTGGTAAGAAGAACCCAAAACTTTCTGGATAAAATCAGTGAAAGGCTAGGAAGGAAGAAAAGGTGTCGTTGATGTTTTGAGAACGATTTGACTCTAGTAATTAGTCACTTCTGCTAATGCAAATCAGAGTCTTCAACAGGACATCAAAACTACATCTCAGGATGGGGGAATTTCTTGTTGGAAAATCATTTGTATAGGAATAGAAGCAGTCACATTAAAGTTAAGTGAAATTGCTAATAGGGTTCCGCAGCGATTTATTCCGGGCCCCCAGATATTTCTAATCCACGTTATGAACGTGTAAATCAGAGAGACAATTGATTTCATGCATGCTTGCATCCACTCGAATGATATGAAATTTGGAATAACGGATTGACAACTCAGGGACTTCTTGTTATTCTGCATGTGGAACATCCAATTTCAGTTTGCTGGGAAAATCTATCATCGCAATGGGCTCGCTGCTAGGCCCATCGATGGCTGATATTTTCATGGGAATGATTGAACAAACAAAGTTAGCAGGATTGATAGAACAACGCGTATTGCGCAAATGGTATATAGGTTACATCTTCCGTATAGTCGATAGTAACACTATTAGTGACTTCCTATTACTACTAACTAATTCAGCTCACAGGGAGCTGAAGCTCACTATAGAAGTAGGACAGGAAGAAAAACGGGCTTTCTTTGATGTTGCACTACTGGAATGTCCAGATAAATCGACTCAAAGAGGCATACGTGGGAGGCGGGCATGGAATGGTCAATACATCCATTTTCACAGCTTTGTTCCAATGAATCAGAAACGGTACTTGATACGCTGTCTAACAAACCGAATCTATAAAATGTGTACCGATGGCATGCTAGACAAAGAGCTCAGGCTCTTATGTGAAAAGTGCTAATGGATATCCGGACAAGTGCCAAGTGTATCACTGACCAGAAATTCGACAAGGCCTTGAGGATGATAATGTCTCATGCTGCACAACTAAGTGTCATTCAACTCTAAGTCAACAGTACGCCCTCATCTTAAAGACGCAGTGCCCAGTAGTGCTACATCCTTTTGTATCTATTCACTCCCTCATTTTTGTGAAGCAGGTGACATTGTTCGCACAAGACGCTTGCCGAAAAGAATACAAGAATATTGTTATGAACCTCGTGGTCAACGATAATCAGAAAATGTCTAGCGCACGACAATACAAATCACGGAACGTAGCACAGAGCTTAGCAATACCCGGAAACCCCAGAATAACACTGAAGACCGTAACCTTAGCTGTGAATGTATTTGCTCTCAAACCAAAGGTAACAATGCAGACGAGCGTCTGCATATATATAGTCTTTTGATGGCGTTGAAGAATCCCACTTGAATTGATGCATTAAAAAAGGGATGGGCCAATCACAGACGCCGGGGAAACGTGCGCCAAAGTTGAGTTTTGGCACGTTGTGGCGCGAAAAAGTAAGATTCAAAATCACAAGATATTAAACGATAATATCTCGAAAAATAAATCATTTTTGGGGAAAATAGACTTTCCCCAACACCTCCCTTTTGAGATGACAGTCATCCGTAGCACTTGGCTCGAGGGTCCAGCTGCATAGGACGATGGGGACGTCTATTGCGATCTATCCAACGTCTGGGAAGGAGGCTGGTGGTGGTTTCGACAGGAGACAACGGAACGGTGAAAGCGGCTGCATCCGGAATTGCAAATGTGTCCAACAAGACGTCCAGCGGAAGCAGTTACTGCTCGTCTGTGGTTGTTGAGTTCGTGCGCCAAGAGCGCAACTGGTTGCGGTGACGTTTCCATATGGTGCCACTGGCGGAAACATCATACAGCACCTTTCCGTGACGGGCACTTACAGTTGCGTCTGTCCAATTGTTGTGACCTGGTCGATAGTCACGAGCGTAAACGGCTTCTCCGATAGTGAAACCGTCGTGGGGGGTTGGGCCGGAGACCTGTGTTGGCTCATTCGTCGGAATGAGAGCCAGATGGACTGTGCGAAGCTTGCGACCCACAAGAGCTTCCGGCTGCTGACCGGCCGTCGAAGTTGCAGGATTGGGGGTTGTGCGGTAGACGAACAGAAAATTCTGTAACACCTCGTCTGTGGTCCCCTCTTCACGAGATTTGAGCAACGCTCATTTGAAAGTGTCAACAAACCGTTTGTCTGTGCGTAACGAGAACCCGTACTCTTGGACGCGTTGGAGAACCTCGGCGGAAGTACCCGGTAGGCCAGTAATCAGGGCGTCGATTACATGTTGAAAAATAACGGGCGCGGTTTTGATACCAAACGGAAGTCTGGTATACTGTAGGAGGCCTCGATGGGTGTCGATTGTCAGCAGTTCCTGAGATTCCGGTGCAACCTCCAGTTGGAGGTATGCCTCCGCCAAGTCCAGTTTAGCAAAGCAGGTGCCACCGTTGAGCATAGTGAATATGTCCTCAGGTACTGGAAGCGGATAACAGTTCTGTTCCAACGCGGCATTGAGACCAGTTGAGAAGTCACCACAGATCCGGATGGACCCGTTAGACTTCTTCACCACGACGATGGGGGCGGCCCACGCAGAGTAGGAGACCGGTACCAAGACACCAAGTTGTTCCAGTCGTTTGAGTTCCTGGTCTACGAGCGGCAGGGCTGCGTAGGGAAATGGTCGTTTGGGACGAAAGACCGGTTGAATGCCAGCGCGGAGCTGCAGCGTGGCCTGGGTAAAGGAGCAGATGCCCAGGCCATCCTGGAATACGGGACTGAACTGGTGAATGATGTCGTCGGACATCTTCTGAGGTGCGGCAGGAGACCGCACCTGGTTGCAGATGGCCCGGATTGGGACATCAAGGAGACCAAGCGATTCGAGCCAGTCAAGCCCGAGGAGATCGAGACCAGAGTTGGAGACGTAACACGTTCCTTTGATGGTGGTGCCGCGGAACAATACTGAGCAGTGCAGTCTTCCAGTCAACTGCACCGAACCACCGCAAGCGCTGGTTGCTGTCTGGGATGATGGGTGGACAGGAGGGCTGCCCATGGATCGCCAGAGTTTCTCGGAGATTATGGTGATGTCGGAGGCAGTGTCCAACTGCAACCGAGCCAAACGACCATTGATGTGGATGGACACAAACCTTCGGCGATCGGCAGCATTGACTTGGAAAATAGCCAACAGACCGTTAGATCTGCCAGCTGCACGGGAACCGGCTGCCTGCTTGAACCTGGACGTCACTGTCGGTTTAACCCTCTCGGTTGCTTGGGGTTGGCAGAAACCGTCCTTGTGACCGACCGTGTGGCACCGCTGGCAGCGATGCTGTCGAAAGAGGCAAAATCTGTGGAAATGCCATGCACCACAGTAGCGGCAAGCGGTAGGAGGCTTCTTGACATCAGCGGGGCTGATGGCCTTGAAGAATCCCACTTGAATTGATGCATTAAAAGTGGGATGGGCCAATCACAGACGCCGGGGAAACGTGCGCCAAAATTGAGTCTTGGCACGTTGTGGCGCGAAAAAGTAAGGTTCAAAATCACAAGACATTAAACGATATCTCGAAAAATAAATCGTTTTTGGGAAAAATAGACTTACCCCAACAAATATAATCCTGGTTAGTTGACGACCGGACAACGAAGACCTTCTGGCGCAACTCTGGTCCCCCTAGTCGACCCGCATCATAGTCAACGTGGATGTTGCATCTAAGCCAATCTACTGCGTAACACCTGTTCAAACCACAGATGTGAAACGTCGTATTCTGAAAGCTGCGGAGGCTATTGGGTTCCGGCTGCGGAGCCCTAATCTATGCACGCAGAAATCTTTTGTTCAGGCACCGAAATTAAGACAGCCTACCGTCGTAGGAACAATTGACACGGCACCACAGTAACCATGTCCACAGTCCCCAAATAACACTAGATCCACACTGTATTAAGTTCCACACAGTCCTGACTTAACAACTAATTTCACGCTTACTGTGTTGTATTTGGCCTGGAGATGACATGCAAAAAACGAGCTTGATCGCCACGTTCTGACGAGACGAAATCTCCGAGTGTATTCGAACAATTTATTGTGTATGTGTGGACCGGAAACTAACAGTTTCTCTTAGGTACACCTCCCTGATTCATGGTAACACAACACATCCACACATAACTGTAACTATTATTAGGCGTTGAAGTACATGCAGTATGTTGAGTATCTGTCTTTTTGTCAACGTTCAGGTACTTTGCCTTTCCTTATTTATAAGTATAACGCGAAGCATAGCAACAATTACCGAGCACAAGGGGAACAACCCTGAACGCCATAGCACTTTGTACATGTGTAATTCGGAAACTACATCCCTTGTCACGTTTTCAGGAGGCGTTTGCAGGTTGGGTGGCTCGCGCGTGGTTGGCCAGCAAGAGAGCATCTGCTGTTCATGATCAAAATTTATGGACAGGAGGCCTCTTATACTAGCCAACCTTCTAGGGAGGCTGATGCAGGAAGATCACCGTCGACGCCCTCAAAATCCTGAACTCCCTGCGACGTGAGAATTGCCTCACTAGTACCAACGTACCTGTTCACGTTACCTTATGGATGTAAACTTACTACAAACCACTAACATCAAAATTAGTGTGTTGGCGTGGGTACCACAGCTTTACTCGTGGCTCAATAATGAATCCGCGTCATCTTCACTACGGCAGGCTACATTCATTGCCGTCGGGAACGCCGCCCAATCAGTCCGATGCTTGCTTGAATTCTGAAGGTCGATTGAGGTTTCCGTAGACATACGTCTTTATTGCCGGCTGGCGTGTGGTTGTGCTGAGGGTTCTCTTAAGTACACATTCCCTAGCGTACTGTTTACATCGGAGTCCGCTTGATTAACGGTAAGTGAATCATCAAATAAAGTTTGCTTGCAGACCCACTGTCTTCTTGTCACGACTTTCGAATCGCGTTAGCATCAGGCTAGGGAAACTTTAGACGTATGAACCAAAGAGCACGCAACTAACTTCGTGATATAGTATATCGACTGTGGAGACTCGCCTAAGCAACAAGTGACCCTCCATTTACCTGTCAACATATATTTGGTACCTGGTCACTGCATTTGGACGCTTTTTAAGTAGGTTCAGTGGATGGTGGACGGAAGTAGGAAACGTAGTGTTCGCTGTGCATTTTTATCATTTCGTATTATTTTATATGGTTACGCAGTTTCCACGGTTCGTACCCAAGGCAGCATTTTGCTAATAAACTTGTCGTGCGTTCTTTTAAAGTGAATCTGGCTCTAGTTCAAGTGAACATGCTTTAATTAGGCATTATCTAGCTCTCAAACAGCAGTTGGTCTTCCCCGCTACATACAGTATTCAAAAGGTCTCCCGGTGATAGGAGGCCATGTAGCGATCGTCGCGCTTTGGATAACAAAGATTCCCAACCGCTATCCAGTACCACACACTCAGGATTTTGCTTCGAGAGTGTCCGGTAAGAACATGGTGTCTAAACTGTGCCTTATACGGACGTACTATCACATCCAAATGGCCCCAGAAGATATTCCCAAAAGAGCGATAGCCATGTCATTTAGCTGTATGAATTTCTCCCTGTGCCGTTCGGGCCACGTAACGTGACATATACGTTCCAGTGTTTCATCCAGGAAGTTTTACGCGGATTGAACTTTGCGAATCCCTAGATGGATGATGTCTTGATTGCCAGTGAACCAATGGCAAGGCGCCGAGTATAAGTTCGCGAAGTTTCGCAACGATTTCAGAACTACTGTTTTAGTATAAACACATTCAAATATATTTGGTGTTTCAACGTTAGATTTCCTCGGACACCGTACAATCTCCCAGGTGTATTAACCTTACCTAACAGAATCACCGCAAACACATCCCTTCTGTTGCCGTCCACAGTGAAGCAGGTTCTTCGCTTTCTCGAAAGGGTCAACTTTGATCTCCGCTTTATTCCAAACTGTGCCAGTATACTCGCTACTTTGACGGACGTACTCGATGACTTCAAGAAACCATCATGTTGAATCCATGCGCGGTACAATCCTTCGAGAGTATTAAAGCAGTTTTGAGTATTGCTGTAAATCTTCATTGTTTGTATTTGGGCCGGAAACCCCGTCTGTTTCTCACGACCGACGCGCCCAATTCAGTGACGTCCAGCAGTTTATGGGTAGTGAACTTTAACCACCAGGCTTTTTCCACACAAGCCACAGCTAGCACAAGCGGAATACTGCAATTTCGGGCGCAAAATACTCGCTATAAACACTTTCGACAAGTACTAGAAGATCGGCATTTCATCATCCTTATCGACCACAAACCATTGGTATACGCTTTTCGTGCCAAGCCCGACAAACACTCGCTGAGAGGTTCGACATCTTGAATTCATCTATCAATTTTCGACGGATACACGGTATACTAGAGGCGATACCAATATTGTAGCCCACATACTACCTCATTCAGAAGCGAATCACATCTGCATACCACATTTCCTGGATATGGAAGAGTTGGCTACGTTACAACAAAAGAATGATTCTCTGAAATGCCCGAACTCCGCTAAATTAGTACCCATTCCTCTTCCCGAGAATGGCGTGCACATTTTGTGCGACACACTCATAGGACATCCATGTTCCTATGTTCTGGAATCTCTCAGAGGTTGAGCGTTTGAACATTTTCACTCACTGTCCCACCCAATTAAGCGTGCCACCGTAGAACTTATTATTGCCCGTTTCGTATGGCCGGCTATTAATAATGACTTAAGACTGTGGGCTCAACAATGTATATCCTACCAGTGAAGCAAAGTTCTCAAGAGGACCATCACGAGTTCAGGATCGTTTCCCCTCCTTGATGCACGTGTTAGCCAGGTGTACATTGATACAGTGGGCCATCTGTCTCCTTAAAATGATCTCAAGCATACTCTAACTGCGATCGACAGGTTTACCCGTTGGCGCATGGCCGTTCTCATTATGGACACGTCGGCCAAAACAGTAGCCAAAGTACTTAGTTAACGCTAGATTGCGAATTTCGACGTCCCTTCAATCATAACAACGAATTGTGGTACCCAATGCCAATCTGGTCTGTTTCGCGAATTAACGCAAATTCTGGGTTGCGTTCACGCTCGCACAAAAACATACCGCCTTTGTTCAAATGGACTAATGGTACACTTTCACCGCCAACCAAAAGCATCATTCTCAGTCCGGAACGACGCTACAAAATGCTATGAATTGGCTTTACTTGGCAAACGTTGTATCATTAGAGAGAACATCGGCAGCACTGCTGCAGAACTAGTCATTGGAACTATTGTCCACCTTCCTGGCGAATTTGCACATCCCGTAGCTACAGCAACCCTGTCCGCCGACTATGTCAAGCGACTTTGGGAACGCACGGCTAACGCTCATCTGACATAGCCACACAAAAATTGGCGTCGGAAGCAAAAAATCATCGGAAATGAGCGTCTGCATTTTTGTCTTCGTAAGTAAAGACGCATCGTCGAAACAACGAGTATTTCGCTACCGACAAGCATGGTGAGCACAATTCCATTTTTGTCGATCGTCTCAAACGCGCATGTGTGAACCAAAGCGATCCCACCTCGCAAAACAACATCATCACAGATAGCAATACACCGGTGGTTCATCCTGATGCTTAGTTGCCACAACCTTGAAGGAAAAAAATCAAACCCTGAATAGGAAGAGAGAAAAGAAGGGTACTGGAAGGAACTTGACTACTAAAAATAGCCACGTCTATATTAAAACATACATCAAGGTGCAACTCAAAGCGGAACTCCGTCAAGGGATAATAGGAAGCTATGCCTATGTCTGATATGCATAGCTTCGCACTTGTGGATGCTGAGATCAATGAAGTACGCTTAGGATCATTGATCGGATGGAAAATCCAATTGCTGTTAGGCTCCATCCGCCCGACTGTCACTGTTCTACGATCCAAAGATAGATCTATGGAAAGCAGGTTTAATCAATGGCACGGCGCCTGGGATTATCGCAACGGTTTTGCCAAATGGTCTTAGAGGCGAAGTTGAAGAAGGCTGGGAAACGTTACATCGGAACGGATATCTGGATACGTCACGTCAACCAGCTTCAGCCCACAAATAGCGCCGAACAATCACCAGGCGGGAAGGTTAGACAAGTTTGGTCCCACTCACACGGAGTCTGTAGCGTAGAGTCCGTTACCTTTTGCTCTATTGTTACACACTATTCCTCATACCTGTTACGTTCACTGTACATATAAACTACTTGTCTATTGTTTGAATCAATACACACTTCGTTCTCGCGCGCCTTGGCTTCTACTTGCACGTGGTCGTTGTTACCGGGAGTTAACTGTAGCAACAGTCCATTTTAGTACGTGAGTTGTAGCGCAAAAATCTGCCGGACGATACCCGAAAAATATTGTCTATACTCAATAAGGACACATCGCTTCATAAACTCACACAGCTGGCTGACCAGGTGTACGTGAGTTCTCAAAGCCGAACGGTATCCCATGTACATTCACCGGAGGTGTCGTCGAGCCATAGCTGGCAAACGGAATTAGATACGCTTAAGCAACATTTTTCCGACATGACTGTGCAGCTCTCAGCAACCACTAAACAACTGCAAACACAATCGAGAGCCCCCCCCCCCTATCGCCGCCAATTCCGAAGCCGTTCACGTAGACGACGAGTTGATCGAAAGGTGTTATCATCATCGTCGACTGAGCTCTAAAGTGGTCCACTGTACCAGACCATGCAGTTTTGCTCAGGATAATTTCCACTCGG
>JTDE01009726.1:4442-15551 GCA_014338405.1 Paragonimus skrjabini miyazakii | reverse complement strand
CAGGTTTTTCATCAATTCCCGCATGTGTTCGCTCTCCGAATTGTTCATGGCAACAGTGATTCGGAAGGAGGACCTACTAGTGTGAAACTATACTGCGTACCCAGAAGTTATTCATGATTCAAGTGAATCAGGTCGAAGCAGCTACTATGGTGAACGCATATGCATACTTGGATTCACTAACAAAAATTGCGGAATATGCTCGATCCAGAGAGGGAAGGTTTTCAGCTTGATCCAGCTTACCTCGCCCACAGTAAATGTCTGAGCATGCAGTGTAGGTTCACACCAGTAACTGCTCCACCCGATTCACCCATGTTATGATAAGCGTCTGAGTATGCAGTATATGTTCACACTAGTAGGTGCTCCTTCCGAATCACTGTTGCCATGAACAATTCGGAGAGCGAACACATGCGGGAATTGATGAAAAACCTGTAGTTGAAGCGTTTGGGGTACATGGTAATCATCATCTCCGATTTCGTTGAGTGTCATATTGATTGGAATATTTTTCTGCACCGCGATAGATATCTAGTGTTCTGAACATCATAGTGTGGTTGACTGAGAGGCATACCTCCCTGTGATAGGCAGTCAGCTTGATTTTGTCTGTTTCCGCATATTTTCCCTCATGAACGCCACGCGACTTTAATCTAGTTAGAAACAATGCAGTAGGGTGAGTAGAATTTACTTCCGAAGATTCTCGATGATAGAGTGGGACATGATACCTTCATTTTACGGCTTTCCATATACACCGAAGATAGAAACAACCATATGATGGCGTCATTTCCAGCCATTTTTAAAAGCAACGTTTCATCCAACAGTATCTACCCGAAATTTTGCAAACAGAGAGAAGTAGTGTAAACATCATGTTGACAAGGAAGCTGGAAATGTTTTCATACACGTTTCACTATCAAATGTGTTAGTGCTCTTGGTGTAATACAAAGCCAACACTGTATGGTCGTATATTTTCCATTTCGACCATATCTTCAAAACGCCGCAATATGAAGCACTCTCAGGCTATAGGATGACGTACTTCATCTCGGGAATTGCAATGATCGCATTTATAAGGCTTGAAAAAGTGAGCTAACGCCAAGAACGAGTTGTTTTCGCGAAAATTGTGGACAAATTTTCATTATCAAGCTAATACTTTTGGAATTTACTCGATGTATTCCAATTTTTTCATTACCGCTGTTTACTTACAATTAATGTATTGTACGTACCAAGTCTGAAATTTCTATTTTAAAATTTCCAAAAATATAAAAAACAGGATTTGCGCCAGCAGGACCGTTTTGCCTTTTGAACGACCTTCAAGCCAAGTCCCTCGAAACGAATAATTACCGTGCATTTTAATACTTCATGAAAATTTTGAGAAGTCTCTTTTCGCACCTAAATGGCCGTTTCCAACTCATTTCGGCTTCGAAGCACCATACCGGTGAACTACACAGTTGCCGAAAGTTCTTTTTCTCCGAAGATAATTCTTCAAACATCTGTCAACCATATTCTGTCTCCTATGGAATGAACAGAGCAAGACCTTAGCATTAGGAAAATACTCCTGTAAACATCCCAGCTGCGTCGGATATCTGTCTACCACAATTATCCGAACATCCTTTGTTAGCCTCAGCTGATTAAGGGTGTCCATCACGACCTTGTAACAAAGCGAACTTTCCCCGTGGAAGAAAATATAGAAGTATCTCCTACCTTTACCATTACAACCTGTAACAACAACGTGCCATGGGTGATATGTTCCGTTGTTGCACTCAGTCGTGGAATCTGTCATTACTACACTGCCGTACTGTACGTACAGTACGTACAGCTTTTATATCCTTAGCTTTTTGGGTGATGCAGTTGTGAGACAATTTCGTGCGTCTGGTGTGGCCCCAGATTCACCACCTGAGATCGTATGGGAAACCCTACAAGGACTGTTCGGCAAAAGGAATCGGCGCCTGTTTATCGCGAAAGGTTGCATGCCAGTCGTCAGTAACCATCGGAATCGGTGGATTCGTCTCTTTGTGACCTGCAGGAGCCAGTTCCGAAAGCGTTGCCACAATCATTTCGGGGGAATGAGGTTGTCAGATTTGCGACCGGTATTTGTCTTGGGCTATCAAATCAGGAATTACGCGGAAAACTCCTGCGCAAACCGGCGTCGTCGCTGCTGAAGGCAGTTGAAAAGGCACGGACATTTGAGGCGGTGCGGGACTCGATGTGCGACACATCTTCTGCAACAGAACACATGGGTTTTGTAGCCCTACATCCTCCCAGCCAAGTCCCCCAGCGAGTAACTGCATCTACTGTAAGAGATGTGTTTCCCGCGCGCAGAATTGTGGACACAATCCGCCTCTGGCAGTGAGCCGAGTCACACGAGGTAGGCCACTTTCGTCGTATGCATCTATACCTTCTGTTTTCTGTTTCGCCAATGCTGATGTAGGTAAGTCACTAGCTGTGGGCGGTAGATTAGACAATAAGGCTATCTGCTTTTCGATTAATACTGGTGCCTCGTGTTCTGTTTTAAACTCGACCGTGACAGCCCAACTAAATTGTAAAATAGTCCAGCCTGAGTACCGCCATCAAATGTTAACGGCAAACGGCAAAACCTTACAGACGGGCACGCAAGTGGTGGCCACAGTACAGCCGGCTAGTTTAACCACTCGACATCAGTTTGAAAGTTAGCAGCCACCTGCCATGGAGCGCGGTTTTAGGAATGGATTTTCTACGACGGTACTACAGTAAAATCGACCCAGTCTCACAAACAATCTGCTTTCGTTATAATGTCATGAATGTTCGAGTGGAGAGCAGGCCTCAGACGGTAAACGTAATAAGAGTTTCGGATAAATTGGATAAACTGGAATCGATTTTGATACAACCATTACTAACTAAGACGGCTTTGTCCTATGCTGGAAGGCTGATGCCAGCAAGCCTTTTTTGTTGATTCCCCAACATATCCCGATACGGCGGTAAGGAACCGGGCAGACTGAATTTGTACAATAGAAAGTTGATACAAGTGACCACCACGCTGTTCAACAACCCCCCAGAAGAATTCCTGTTCATTATCAGTCGCAACTGGGGGCCATGATTCAAGACATGCTTAACAACCGACTTCCCCTGGGCATCCCCATCGTGTTGGTTAAAATGATGGACGGCAGCTTACGGTTATGCGTTGATTATAGACATCTGAATGCTATAATAAAGAGAGACTCATTTCTTCTGCCGCGCAAAGATACCACACTCGATGCTTCACATGGCGCAAAGTGGTTCTCCACGCTTGACCTAGCTTCGGGGTACTGGCAGGTTGAAGTCCGCCCCGCAGATCGTCAAAAGACGGCATTCGTCATTCCATCCGGGTTGCATGAATTTGAAACGATGCCGTTCGGCCTAGCTAACACAGCTGCTACTTTTCAGCGTTTAATACAGAGAGTATTGCAAGACTTAGTACCAAGCCACTGTTTAATCTACCTCGACGACATCACTGTTCACGCCGCCACATTAGGACAACGATCAGTGAGCGAAGTACGCAGTTTTATGGGACTGGCTCCGTATCACTGAAAAGTTGTTCCACATTTTGTGGAGATAGCTTCCCCATTGCACCAACTTTCAGAGAAAGACAAGAAATTCGTATGGTCTACTGAATGTCACGCAGCGTTCGTGCTCATAAGGATTAGGTCAGTTCCCCTCCCATTCACGCATTTCCCGATTTATCGCCATCAGCAGATCCCTTCCTACTGGACACCGACGCCAGTGACTTAACTGTCGGCGTTGTACCGTCCCAGAAGTTGGTCGATGGACAAGTCGTGATTGCCTATGCAAGTCGTCGGCTCGATAAGCAAGAATGGCGTTATTGCACTACGCTCCGTGAAGTGTTAGCTTCCTTAATCATTTTCGCCCTTACTTACTCGGGAACCCTTTAAAGTTCGAACGGACCATCAAGCGCTACAGTGGCTTCGCAACTTTTGAAAGCCGGAGGGTCAAGTAACACGTTGATTGGAATATTTGCAGGATTACGAATTTGACTGTATCTATGGTCCGGGTAGCCGTCACGCGAATTCTGATGCTTGTCTCGTTTCCCCGCGGAGACTGTTAACGCTACGTTATCCACACTTTCAAATGCGGCTGCATGGGCGCATCATCAACTGAATGACCCGTACATTTCTAACATCTACCGTTGACAAGTTGATGGCCACCCAAAACCGACTGGTTGCGAAGTAGAGGGCAAATCCCCCGAAGAGCGCTGTCTATGGTCACAGTGGGTGAAGTTGCGAGTTATCGATGGTGCATTGCATTTGTTTGATTGAACCAACCAAACATATAGACTAATCGTCCCATCCGGCAAGGTTTCAAAGGTTGTCCGAGAGATACATTCAGAACTAGGGCATGCGGGTCAGCGAAGAACTGAAGCAGCTGTCCGACAGTGCTACATGACGAGGTTGTTCGCAATTGTGCCAACTGTAACATTTGTGCGCAAACCAAATCCTCCACTGTAGCTCCCAGGGCCCCGCTTTAAACGGTTGCAACGGCTGGCCCCAACCACCGTGTGGGAGTTGATGTGATGGGACCACCACGGACGTCGAAGAGAGAAAATAAATATGTTCTTGTGTGTTGACTATCTTGCCAAATGGTGTGAAGCCTTTTCGATGCCAAACCAAGAAGCTTCTACCATAACATCGCTGTTCGTTAAAGAATATGTCGCTCGTCTTGGTACACCCGTTAAGCTGCACTTCAATTAAGGTGCTGCGTTTGAAAGTCGCCTTCTAGAAGAAGTTTGTCGTATGTTGCGTATACACAAAACCCGAACAACTCCCTATCGCCCTCAGAGTAACGGCTTGGTCGAACGAACCAATCGTTCTGAAATGGCAATTCTACGTACCGTTATTCAACGACACCAGTCAGATCGTTGGAAGAAAATCCTGCCACACCGTCTCTTAGCCTATAGGGCTGCGGTTCATTCGAGCACAGGGTACATACCTTCACTATTAACCATAGGTCATGAACTACGCTTGCCAATTGAAGTACTAACACCGCTGACGCCAGCCGAATGCATAGGTTTATCACAATATGTCAAGATGCTGGGCGAACGGTTGAGAGTCGCCCACAAAATTGCCGCCAAGCATCAGTGAAAGTCAAAACACCATCAGAAAAGCTGTTATGACCGTACGGCAAACGTGCCAGTTTCCCGTATCGAGGATCACGTCTGGTTGCACAAACCTAAACCACCATTGGGGGCTGCCCACAAATTCCATCGCCCGTGGCAAAGCCCATTCCTAATTGTGCACGTGTTGTCACTCACTGCATATGTAATTTGTGACACTGCTAATCCAACGGTCGATGTACTTACGGTGAATTACAATCAATTAAAGTCAGCCCAAACACCGGAGGAAGCGTAGATGCGGTCCCTGCCAGTACCACCGTGCAGTGTTCCAACCGCAGAGCAAACAGTCGAAATCCCGGCCCAAAATGGTTGCAGCAAGATTGGCGGTACCGAGGCACTGAGGTCAGTGGCTCATTGAGAGGGGAGTGGTGTAACAATACGGAAACTGTTGCGCATGCAATTTAAACTTTCCGTTGACGTTCACTCCCTTGGTATTTATTTTAGGTCGTCCGCCTACGCATGATTCAACATGCCCCACACGACATGAACATACGTTCAGCTGTGAACGACGAAACTATCATTCTGGCTTCTTCGTCCGTTTTCAACTATATTGGTCAAAGGGGTCTTGTCATGTTATGTATACTCTCCCGCTCACACTCAGCATGCTCTCCCAATCTTCTCTTCCACCTCAACAAAATATGTCTCCGAGTCAGTTGAACAGGGTTTTCAGTCACCAGCTTCCACTATCAGTTACTCGGTTATAGAATCCGTAACGAACGTATCCACCAGTAGGTGTCGTTCATCCGGTACACAGTTTTCAACACTTGCAAACGAAGTTTCCTGTAGGAAAGATGGAAAAACGTGTCCAATGGGGTCTACGCACTCTTTATTGGAATACTTTATGATTGTGTCTTAGCTCAAAGGCACTGACACAAGGTGAAATACGTTCCTTCCGTCTGCGACCGAATCCACGGCCGTAGGTACAGATTCTTCCTCTATAACACCGACTGCAGTTACATTGCTGACACTCATTTAGGAACAATGTTTTTAGTTGGCCAAGATGAAAGTGAATATTGAATTGCTGAGTACGAGGCTGACCCACCTGGAGAACAAGTATCAGGTAGCTATTGGCGGAGGAAGGAACGTCTTAATATATGGTATTCCCGAACCGCACCTAAGAGACAGCAAACAACGAGCATTTGCACTGAGACAACATCCATCAACTATATTTCGTATGGGGGATTATCAGGAGACATTGGAGTAGGTAGGGCGTTCGAGTGCGAAAATGGAATCAGCTGACAAACGTAGCATGGGAAACAAGCCCGATCGTTCTGAAACTCGCACACCATTTCCATCGGGATCGGCTGCTTGCGAGATTACTGGACATAATAACAAATTTGAAATCTTCCCAGACGCACTAATCTTGCTTCCCCGAGAGACCTCCGTTTCCTGCATAAGACGAACACACGGGACAGCGGTAGTTAGCTCCATTTGGCACTTTCTCCTGTTACGAACGAGTCCCGCGCGAGTATACAGATTCCTCCCGCGTATCTTAGGGTCCCTAATACAGCATCACAAACGTGCAGTCCGTCGCGGGTAAAAAATTGAATCCGCCCTCGGGTATAGTTCCCGTGGGCCCCTAATCCTAATTTAAAAACACGATCGGTTGATGCCCCAGCCTGTGAAGGTATATTACACAAATGCCTGCAATATAAATAACAAATGGGGTAAATTACTTGCCGTAACTGGTGGTTACAACGTGATTGCCATCACAGAATCTTGGTTCAGAATGAATACACAATACGAGAGCTGTATCCGGAGGGATATAAGAAGTACACACAAAATAGACCCGACGGGAGGCAGGGAGGAGGGCCTTACTTTTAATTGCCAAAAGATATGTGCAGCTGCATGGTTCCTTTCTCAGTACACCAAACATTCAACTAATAGAAAGTGTGGTGAAGTTGAGCACACAGTCGAATGTGTCTACCGTAGTCCGACGACGCAAGCCATCGAGGAGGCAAAGACTATATCTCTTTTGAGGATCATCACTGCTAAATCACACTTCCAGCTAATTCTTGGAGACTTCAACGCTGTTGGCATTGATTGGAAGGAGAAAGCAACATCCGCATGGAGTTTTGGAGCGGACCTGTTGGAATTCCTCCATGAGAACATGTTGATTCAACACGTGAGAGGTAACCCGTGTTTTAGAATAGGGCAAGTACCCTCACTGATTGACCTAGTGATAAGCGGATACGAAAGTCAGGTTACTTCCCTCAGTATGAGTGTTCCTCTTTGGAAAGTGACCACGTGGCTATCGCTTTTGAGTTTTGAATCAGATTGCAGTTGATACCTTTCAAGTTAACACGCAACTTCGGAAAAGTTAAAGTCAACAGATTGATCCTAGATGCAAAGTCTCTGGAGTGGAGTCACCCCTTAGGGACGGTTAATGTGGTTTTGAAGCTGACCAAGCGAAGTCTACACCCTCTCAGAAAAAACAGGCTCCGATGACCAGACGCCACCCAAAGGGCAAACCTCGTTGGTGGACAGCTAAAACAGATAAGGCACCCAGGAGTAAAAAGACAGTTTGGCTAACTTCCAAAAAAGCAACTGACCATAAGAGGCGTTTACTCTACCTTCGCGAAAGGGACCGCCCGATCCAACTTCAGAATAATGACCGAGCCGCATACGAATAAGCACTTGCTCGAGATGCCAAAGTCAACTCAAAGCGGTACTATGCATACTTCCAAGCTAAGCCAGCGATACGCGGGGAGATAGGTAGCCTGAAGTTCGCTGATGGCAATCTACTTACGGGTGCTCATGAGAAGGCGGAACATCTGGAGTTGCACTTTGCAAGTGTTCACCGTAAGGATAGTCAGCAAAACCCAACCTTAGACATACCTTCTGTGCCGATCGCAAAAATGTCTCACAAAGACATCACACTTCGTGCGCGACAGAAAATGCTGCGGCAGTTGAACACTCATAAAGCCCCAGGGCACGATGGTTTTCACACGGCTATCATCCGTCCGCTTGCTAGTATGTTATAGGTTTCAGTAACTAACCTGTTTAACCAAACTATAAATGAAGGTAGAGTAGTTCGGGATTGACGTGAAGCAAATTTCATAGCTCTGCACAAGGGTGGAAGCAAAGTGGTAACTATTAACTATCGTCAAGTGAGTCTCACTTGCATTCTACTGAAGTGTGCAAAACCGCCATTGAAAACAAAATTGCCGAGCATCTGACTGAAAACAAGCTGTTGGATGTTAATCAACGTGGATCCGTTAAGAAAAGGTGTTGTCTCTCGAACCTTTAACTTTTTCTAAATGAAATAACAAAACGCTTGGATAGGGGCAAACCTGTGGAAGCAGGTTATCTGGAATTCAGCAAGGCATTTGACGCGATAACTCATCGACTGCTACTGTTGAGATCAGGGCGTTACCGGATAAAGTCGACTGACATTCGATGGACAACGAATTTGCTTCGTAAATGGGTGTTCAGTGTCTTTGCCGGTGAATCCAGCTCACAAGTAAACCCATTATTCAGCGGTGTGCCACAACAGTCCGTACTGGGACCTCTGCTGTTTCTAGTTTGCGTAAACGACCTGATTAAACCCCTATCATCTCCGCATTATGTTTACTGACGATTTGAAAATTGCTGAAAATCCTAATCGGAACATTGTCCAATCTGACTTAGCAAAGCTATCCGACTGTTCAGCAAAATGAGATTCACCCCTCAACCCAGAAAAATGTCTACACCTGATTAAAGATGGCAACGGACCTAATCAAAGACAACTTCGCAATTCAGGTAATCCGAGCACGGTGAAGCAAGTTACTTGAAGTTCGAATCCAATGTGACTTTAAACTCACGGTGCAGTGCGCTATAACGGCGAAGAAAGCCAGAGACTCGCTTTTCTAACCCATGGAAACCATCTTATCCAGATAGCCGGAAGTACTGATTCCGTTGTACAAAACGTTTGTTAGGCCTCACTGAAGTATTTTATCCAGGTCTGGAGTCCAGGCCTACAAAAAGATAAACAATGCCTTGAAAATGTTCAGAGGTTAGCTACTAGGCTTATACAGGGCATGAAGCCCCTAAATTATACTAGCAGGTTAAAAACTCTTAACTTATTTTCACTTGAATGGAGAAAGCTTCGTGGAGACTTGATAGAAGCTTTCAAGATCCTGTAGGTCTCACTGATGTACCGGCTAACCTCTTTTTTCAGCCGATGAAGATGCCCTAACTAAGAGGGTACCCTACGATGATCCATAAACCGACAGCAAACATGGGTTTCCGCGCTTCAGTGTTCTCTCACAAAGTGGTAAACGCGTGGAGCAAGCTTCCTCCGTATCCTCTCGAAGCTTCAATGCTTGAGATATTCAGGTTTAGGCTTCACCACGTCAGGGACTGAGTGTTTCCTGGCCTAACTTAGACTTGGTGTGCGTTGTAACTCTGTATATATGCCGTGTGTGTATATCCATGTTGTATGTAGTCTTATCTAGAAGTAGGCGGATGTTTATATATAGCTACGAAAGTGAAATTTTTATGCACATATATCTATATACAGATATTACTTATCTACTAATTTTTTCAGGTATGTAATAACGTTCGGACCTCACGTACTGCATGCCGTCTCCGACCTTGGGCCGAAATAGAGAGGTATTGACGTCAACATTATTTGGATAAGTTTAATATTTTTCCAACAAAAAATAAACAAACAGTACGACAAGCACTTACCCCCATTCCTAAGGTAACAAAATTGGTCCTACAGGTGAGGCGGTGGGAGATGCGAGCTGTAGGATTCTACTCCCTCCTCCTTATTGCCCAGAAATTTACGTTAATGTGTCACCATTGAATAATCGGAGGTCTCAAATGGATTGAGCTATCTCTAAGCATGTCCTTCGTTCTTAACTTATCTCTTTTTGTCCACAACGACAGTAAGCTCTCATGTGAGTACGCAGTCTGCAAACCCTCTTTTCCGTGTGCAGGAAAAACAGTATTGCCTCTTAGTACTGCGTAATTACAGTGTCACAGAGCTGTCGCAGTTACATATAAGTGTAACATATATAGCTGAGGTACAACATGCATATTATTGTTTGCTCTAAAATGGGTGTGTGCGGATGTGAAGGTATGCGTGATCATCTCAGCACGGTTGTCATAATTTTATCAACGTACCTGCACGCAAGTTGTTTCCTAGTCCTTTCATTCTTTTCGCTTTTCATTCTTTTCTTTATGTACAAGCCTGACATTGTCTTTGTAGGTTACGGGTACCAGGCAGACGAAGCCAGATAAGGGACCCTCACAAGAGAATCGCGGGAAGCTAGTACCTACAACTGCAAGAAACTGGACTACCCTCGTTCTTGTACGATACATGGATAACGGAGGAACACTGAAAATCCTGAAACCTGCAGCACCATATCACCATACGGAAAACACAACATACTCGCGTGCGATTTACACCCACAGTTCGCCTGCTCTTCCTCGTACACTGCACACAAAAATGGTATCACTGCTTGCACATTGCACATTCCGGATTTCCCTCCCCAGGATTCCGGCAGTACTGTGCACATATTACACAATTTCTTTGAACGTAACTCGTTCCAATCTCGTGTTGAAGCATTCGCAGCCGTTTGTCGAATTCTGTGAACGCGTCACAATGGAAGCTTTCCAAAAGGCAGGCCCGCAAAACTCTGTTGAGATCTACCAGTTATAAAATCTTGCGCGATAACGGATTATCTACCGGCCAACGCACCTATACTCAAATATATACCACGCACCAGCCAACAAACAGTCGCCGCCACCACCTCGGCCTATCCACACTCTACAACCGTTAACCCATTTTTACCGGGGTAGCACAAGGACTTGGAGAGTGTCCAGAATTAGGCTCTCATTCTTGAGAATATAGTCAAGACACGAAGGAGGAGATATGTCTCGCCAGCGTTTAGAGCCTTATACGTGCTACCTGGAAAGTGGGCTAGCGGCAGTTGAAGTTTATTGGTCACTGCTACTAAACAACCGCCCATCGACCAGTACGGACATAACTC
>JTDE01009723.1:8186-19475 GCA_014338405.1 Paragonimus skrjabini miyazakii | reverse complement strand
AACGGATATATACTAAGATAATAATCGGCTGAATAGTTTCGTTGAACGGTACAATATAAAAACGGAGATGAACGCTGAAAACTAGATAATATAATGCGGAACGAAATAAGTATGTTATTCGCTAACGAATAACAGTAATCGTATGTAAATTTGTGATACACAAAGCACCAATAGAGCAAAAATATGAATAGACAATGACAGCGAGAAAATTTGAACCAAATTTCGAGTTACCCGCGTAGAGATCGATTAACAGCTTTATTTATTAAACGACTACAGCCGAATTCTATTGTCGATTTGGTATACACGGCCGATAAACAGAATGGAGATAATATTTAACGACGCGGAAAGATTGCCAGGTGGTATATTAGTTCGGGAAGAAGTAAAGCGAGATTCGAGGTGATAATATTGGACGAACGGGTTATATTATAGATATATTTTCAAACAGTTTTAGCCTGTACAGCTTTTTGGCAGTGATCAATAACTATACACCTTTGGTTATCATTGATTACGGAGTAAAAGTGTACTTGGATAATTTGGTTATTATTAACAGATGTTGTATATTGACACCACGTGTTGACTACAAATACGTTTCTTGTTCATCTGCAAGTTTTAAACATAGCTATGTACAAGGTTTATTCTGCTGTAGTCGTTGATAAGCTTCGAAATTTATATAAATACCTCTATTGGTGAAACTGATAGCTGTCATGAATTCGAAGTAAATGTAGAGTTTGTATCATACGATACGGAGTTGCCCCTCATATGTTATTAGGTCAGTTTTTAAAGATATCTTTTTCCGGCAGACAGATTTAAAAAATGGAAATGACGTTCGTCAGTGTATATGGTCCGTGTGAATTACTATATATTCGTACTGGCTCCGATTGTATGTGGGAATTCGTTCCAAATGTAGGATCTGATGAAGAACTGAGAACACTAGGAAGAAAAGTGTAAACAAGTTTGATACCATCAGCGTACAGGAATAGTTTGCCATGCTCGATTACTTCACATGGGACGTTTATATACATAAGAAAGAGTATTGGTCACAGGTAGCTCACTTGAACCACTCCGATGCCAGTTGGTCTGGGCCTTGAGTCGTCATCTCCTATTTTTACTGTTTGTTTGTGGTATATAAGGCATGAAGCAAACCAGCCAAGCAATTATTCACGTATCCTGGAAGATGCCGTTTTGGTCAGAAGAAGCATGTGAAGCACATGATCGAAGGCTTTTTGCACATCCCAAAGTATAATGATGCTTGCATTCCTTGAACCGGCAGATTTTTTAACTTGGTTAAAATTTTCAGCTTGCACACCATGCGCAAACGTTTGTTGAGAAGCCCACTCTGGGAGTGGTTTATAACATTCTGTGAAAATAAGAAATCAACCATGCGACACTATTATTCCTTCCAAAACCCTAGAACAAACTGAAGTATGCTTAATGGAACCATAATTGCTGATGTCTTGTCGCGAGCCACTTTTATAGCGGGGCTAAGATGCGGGCCAAACGGAACAAAGACTGATCCTGTTAATGGGATACCAAGGTACAAGAAAATTATTAAGAAACTAATTGGAAGAAATTAGTAACAAACTTCGATATCATATCTACTACGTGTACAAGTTCCGAGATTAACGAGTCATATAATTACAATCGAATGTGACAGTCACGTGATGGCGGAGCGATCAAGCGCATGCGAAACCAGAGTACACATAAACAAGCGTACAGCAGTGGGAAGTGCGGAGAAAAACCACGCGAGAACAAGGTTAGACAAGTAGACGATACCAAGACTTAGTAATACATCAAGTTTAGCGTTCGTGGGAGAACTGATTTGTCGCGCCGGTGAATTGACCGACTGTGTCATTCTTTGTGAGGAAGGCTCACAGTCTCTACCGGGAAGATTTTAAATGTAAGAGGAAGAATGATCAAAGAGAAAGGAATAAATGTGGACTGATAAGGTGGCAACCGGCCTTCTATATGACTTTCAAAGCAGGCAGCTACTTTAATAATCTTTTCAACTCGGTTGTCTGTGATCTACCAGTGAATTGCCTATTCTTATCGATAGGTTTGTTTTTTTATGTGCAGGCATACTTATTACACAGGTTGGTTACCGTCGCAGCCTTTCTTTGGTGTCATCATCCGTGGCCTTTTTTCATCATCTGGTTGATCAAGCACTATACTTTATACGACCAGACCTTGAATGTTCGCTGGATTTTTGGCAAAACGTCACATGATGCTTCAAAAAGTCGAAATCTACTGCACGCCGCAACCAAACCGGTTGTTTTCTCTCTTCCGGCTGCTGATTTCAAACATGTTCAACTGCCCGGGTAGCTCAAACTTCGGTTCAAACTTGCTCCCTGTTGTTGTCTGCTCATCCATTAGCCCTGTGCATCAAAACCATGCATACGGTTACTGTCCTTCGTTATCAAATAACATACTAATTCGACATTTATGAATTCTCTGGGTTACACAATATTTGTTCAATACTGTATATTGCTTGTTCCTGTTGATGATGACCCGTGTTAGATCCAGCAGTGCTTGGACTCAGGAAACACTGACTGAGGCACCGGCAAGTTGTGGCCGATACAGCTGCAAAATATCCGTGCAAAACGGAATAAAATGTCACCAATGCGGGAGGTGGTATCGCCTCAAATACACTGGTCTCAACGAAGACCAGTAAAAAGAAGCTTGTCTCTTCATCTCTCAATTTTATCTAAATGAGCCGCAGGTTCGCCGACAGCCAAGGCGCCACTTTGCCATTGACTAGTAACGCACGCATCACAAAAGTGTAGCGAAGCGGATAACCTTTTACCGCGAATACGGGGCTCTTCTTGGTTCTATATCTTCTTCTAAGTCTCTCATGAGGGGTAGGGTAGAGAGGTACCAACGGACTCTATCCGAAATGAAGTTGGAACTCCGGTCTTTGATTGACCACAGAGCGCTTGCTGTGGTGTTGTATCCATCAAAAAGGCAGTTGCCCTGTCAACTACACACATAGAGCAGGCAGCAGTAGGAATGAAAGATAAGACTCTCAGAGAAAGAATAGTTGTTTTATGAGGTCGCTTCCCCACAGCACCTTATCCGAACAAGGTAGCTAAATCAGTTACAGCTTTGTTATTCACCTGGACATCGTAACCCTCGTACTGGCGAGCAGGCTGCGCGCCAAGATCACCAAAAGACCTACTGGTAACCTCACCGGCCATGCTTAGCCCGAGACAGCGGCGGGAAAACAGTGGCTTTGAAGTCCGCCAACGACCACCTGGGAGATGTGTCTTTCCATAGCTATCGGTAAAAAGGGAAGAGACGTGGGCAACGGATTAAGACAAGGTCACAAGTCATGGCAGAACGGAAGCTACAACCGGGGACTGAGGACGTAGTTTGTGCCCCAGTAGTATCCACTGCGGCTTACGTGCCAGTAGTGGAATGTGGGGACACCGGTTCCGTGGTTGCCATTTCAGCAGCCGGCGACCCAAGCATCGGCGCAAGTGTGAAAGACACCGAAACAGCACAAAAACAGTTTTCCGAGTTAGATGTACCGAAGCCCACGAAGCCGCTGCGCAGAAAATTCTTTCTTTTAATAAGTCCGAAAGATAGGTGCCCGTTTGAGTCGCTTCATGTGGTTCCAAAAGCATCTCTTTGGTCCGCCTCACTGGGTACTTCTATCAGTGACCCCATACAACCGCGCACATCGCCCTCTTCCAAACCCCGCACCCAGCGAATAAAACGTTCAAACTTCCGTGGATGAAAACTTCCAAACATTCCTCCAAAAAGCGAAATTTCACACCAAAGAAGAGTTCGCAAGCTGCAACACTAACAATGCTGGTCAAGTGTACAGTAATACAACTTGCTCATAACGTTGTGTTGCTTTTAGTCCAATTATCAAGATTCCATCGTATTTCCTGTAGCACCATTGATTAATCAAATGAAGGTTTTTGATAAACAGCTATATAACTCGAAATTCTCAGCCGGCAGCAGCTGGGTAATAAATTGTTGGCAAAAACATGAATATTTATTATAACAAAGTTTCATTATCGGTATAACGCTTGAGGCTCATTTAGTGTGTCTAGTACCAACAAAGAATAGAGACAATATAAGGATTGGCACGTCCAGATGATTGCAAAAACACGGAAGGAAACTGAATATAATTATTCTGAGCACAGCAGTCATCAGATCATGAATTGTTGCGAAGAAATTCTGAGCAAATTTGCAACCTAGAAACACAATATAAAGTTTGTGCATATACTATTTTTCTCGTAGCTCTGAGAATTTTGCAGACTAATGGGAAAACTCTCATCAACGTTGTTAACTAGACGACTATTTTTAAATCTTCCTCTAACTTATCAAGTAATCCGACGGTCCAATGCTTGCCTTCTCAATATCCAACAGTAGGAGAGATAAGTTGTTTTCGAAATGGGTTATGAGAGGGAGTTCATAAAAACGGAGATTAATTTGTTACTAACTTAATGAGTGTACGAGAATATTCAGCTGTTACCTCCAATAGGAAATCTCCTCAAAAATGGTCAAAGATTGTGCCCATTTTAACGGACTGGACAACTATACACCGCTCAGTGATGGAAAATGATAAGAACGGGATACAGTTCACTGAAACAAACGGTCTTTGGCTGAGTCGGAACAGGACGACTCTCCGCAGTTCAAAGACTGACGGGAAGTATAGTTTACAGGGGGAAAATATGAGAGGGAAATGTTTAACTTCGACGTTTAAAGTTTACGAAGCTCAAACTGGAAAACGCTAGGTGAAATGTTAGCAGCAACCGAAGTAATAACAGAGGTTATTTATGCACTTTACTCCAGAAAGATATTAAACATACGACCACTTGTAAACAGACTCAACATTAATTCAAACAAAGCAATAATCTGAGAAATAATCCAATACACCTAAACAAGTTCAACAACTGCCGAGAGACGAAATGTTCTGAAGCCTAAGTTTTCGGTGTCCCATCTTCAGGTTATAGATTTCCATGGATACCTACATCGGATTCTTCGAACCCATGACAACCCGAGATTTCTCCACCTTAAGCACTGACAACAGAGTAGGATCTCATCGCCTGATTTTTCACGAGAACTTATCCAACTTTTCATACATATAAATGGCCTTCTTTGCCGGAAATTCTTTCACTCGGAAGTAGACGGGTGTACTTCTCAAGTCAAGTTTAAAACAACACCTTATAGCATGCTATGTAACTCTCGGCAAAATATGTAATGCTTTTTCATTCCAGCTTTTTTCCCAATATCACAGCTAGACGCCAGTGTATTGTCCACATTTCACAGACGCTTCGTTATTCATTTGTGTAAATTTCGTATATATCGTTTAGTTACTTTCATCTGTAAACTTGTTTGAAACCATCATCACCACTTTTTGAATTGAATCGTCAACAGGAATAAACGGGAGTTACCGCGCATCATCTCTGTCTTCTTCATTCCTGCGGAATTTTGGGCTGGTAAAGTGTTCGGACGGTGAAATATTTTAGCTCCGCGCATTAGCTGATCTATCGACGCTCAACGTTCATCATCTCGCGTCGCTTATGAAATTATCTATTGGTCGTCTAACAATTCACATCTCTGGCGCTGTCTTTCTTCCTTGTGGTGGTCCATTCAATCTAACGGACTTTGACTCAATAGTGAGTCGTTCTTATACTACCGATACATCTTCCATTTAGTTTGTACGTTCACCTTTTAGCCTATTCGTTACCGTTACGACTCTTCATTGATGCTACCATATTTTGGTCATTTTCATCAGTTCATTGATTAGTCCACTACACCAGTTGTCGGAACGCCCAGTAAATCTGCCGACGTTGATGGATATCGGGGTGAGATTAACTGACTGCGTCCGGTGGATTGAACCATTAGCACATTTTCCGTGTCTGTTGCCAAACGTTACAGTTATCAACTTCCCGGTAATTGTTTCAATAATTTTGCGTTTGGGAAGTTGTTCGGTCCGGTCGGAATATACAGCCCGAAAAAGCTGGAAGGTTGACGGTATTGAGTCAAGGTTTTCACGAGGTTGAAGTTCTGGTGAAAGTTGACCCGCATCAAGTGGGGTTTGGCTTGCTGAAATCTGGGAATAACCCACTTAGTTATACGCAACAATCTACTCTTAGGCGTTACAACAGAATGCTTGTACTGCACAACATCGACTGGCATGCGACATAATCTATTCCGTATCGAGTATAGGAGACATTCCCAACGAGGCTTGTCTCATTTGACCTTTAACAGATCATTCAGTACACAGTAGTCATGGATACCGGACCTTCAGTAGGTAAGACGTAATTTTTTGGAAATTGGCAGTTCATTGCAAGGAATGGCATCGGGTATGAGGCCTACTACTCCTCACTGCGCCGATGGTACTACAAGCAGAGAAAAAAATTATGGACCAGATTACCCAAAATAATATGTACTGGCCAGACCATCGCTTGACAGCAAAAGGTAGACCCTTAAGGGAGGGTGCGAAAAAAATGAAAAAATGAAGACAGCGACAAAAGGTGTTTACCAACAATTATTGCAAACTAGACAGTTTTAACAAAGGGCAAAGGAAACTCAACGGACCATTGAATGTTTCAGCGACAATGCACTCTAATACACCTAGTGACAATTACGGCTTTCGCATATATTGGGCTTGAAGCCAATTCTGTAGTGGATCTAAACGTTATGTACAATCCAGGTGTGTATACGAAATCAAAAGGTGATGAAAAAAATGAAAACAACTGACTGACAGTGGTTTGTGAAGGTGCGTCGTTTAAAGTTCCACAACACGGAATGGAGTATCCAATTGACGCGATCTGTCGTGTAGTTCCCAAGTAAATTTGGAGGTTACAACGAAGATAATTTCGATGAGAGATGAGTTTAGGAATGTGCTGAAATAAATGCGGATTCCGTTAACCGTTAATTCTCCCAAAATTCTGTACACACGCGACACTAAACGTAGACAGAGAACAGAGGGCTCGCGGCCTTGGGAATGTAATTTGTATTGTTAATTGAATCAACTCACATGATTTAAACGAGTGTACGTGTGAACTTGGGAAGGTGCAAAAATGCGAAGAACAACGAGACTTATGCAGTGCAGAATGTTGTACAACACGCTACAGAACTCCCCTTTAGTACGTTAGTTAGGGTATGAAAACGCTCGTAAAGATGGATGACATTACTATGGATAGTCTGCACAATGGACAGGAGGTTTATGCGGTCGTCCGTAGCGTGTCTGTGTTGGAAGGGGATGAAAGACTTGTACATCCTCAACGGAAGTAGTGAAGTCTGAAACTGTCTGTGGGGTTTGTGGAGTGGATTGGTTCGATAGAGGTGGGTGGGACGAAGAGGTAGTCGCAGCCAAAGGAGGAGGAGGCATGTCTGAAGGTTCCACATAAGCCACTTCTAGGTGGTCGACGTCATAGGGTGGCTGCAGGGACTACTTTTGTGCGTCAGCTCTGATGAACACGGAAAGGCAAGTGCGCATATCTTCATGTACCTGGGTCTGCATCGGAGTGGTCCTCGTTTGGGTCGGTTATGATCTGCTCATGTATAGTTTCAGACGTGTGATGTATGACGTTGGGTCTATCTCGCCAGTGGTTCTAGCATCCGGAAGCATTTCATCTGGCAGACGTAAAGTGCTGCCATAAACCAGTTCAGCTGGGGTGCAGCCGAGGTCTTTTTTGACAGCATTATGCGTTCCATGCAGAATGAGTGGTAGGTTTTCCGACCAGTTTGAGCCAGATGTTGTGGCAAGAATAGAGGCTTCGAGTTGACGGTGAAAACTTTCACTAGGCCGTTTGATGCTGAGTGATAGGCGGTTGTTCGGAAGTGTTCACAGCCGAGTAAGTGCTGCAGGTCGCGAAACAGCGTGGATGTGAACTGGGAACCGCGGTCATTAGTGATAGAGGCAGGTGCGCCGAAGGAGGGCACCCAAGTTTCCACAAACGTCCGTGCGATATTCTTGGTTGAGATGTCGTGTATAGACGCTGCTTGCGGCCATCAAGGCAGTTTAACAAGTGCGTAAAGCCCTTTGAATGTGGAAGTGGACTTACTATGTCAATGTGATCGTGTCTGCAGCGGGCGTCAGGTACACCGAAAGTGCCAGGTTTGGTGATGGTGTGGCGGTGCACCTCACTTTGCTGACAGAATAGACAATGCTTGGCCCATTCACGTAAGTCCTTGCGCATGTTTGGTCAAACAAAACGGTCGGTGATCAGTTTGATGGTGGAACGGATTCGAGGATGGGAGATAGAATGAAAATGACTGAAAATGTTTTGCCGGTAGTTAGAGGGGACATATGGTCGAGGTTTACCTTTCGAAATGTCACTGTGTATTTTGGAGTCGCAGTGCAGGAGTGGTAGATGAACGAATTTCAGGGACTGGTGAGAGCGCAGTTGATTAAATTTTTCATCGTTCTGTTGTGCCGCCGCTATGGCTTCTAAATCGATTGGAAATGTGGGTAATTGGTGTATGCGCGCGCGAGATAAAGCATCTGCGACTAGGTTGCTGAGACTATCTATGTAGCGGATGTCCGTCGTGAGCTGGGAGAGAAAGTCTAAGTGACGGATTTCTCTCGGGGAGTATCTGTCTGAAGAAATGTTGAAGGCGTGTTTTAACGGTTTGTGGTCAGTGAGAATGGTAAAATGACGCCCATCCAACACGTCGAAAATTCTTGACGGCAAGGTAAATGGCTAGCAATTCTCTGCCAAAGTCGCCGTACTTCATTTAAGCAGGTTGTGGCTTCCGGAAGAAAATGGATAGCGGTCGGATTTCAATGCCAATGATTTGCTGCAAGACAGCGCCGACAGCAGACTGGGATGCGTCGGTCTCAGATAACCGAGAGAGGTGTGGTGTTCACAAGAGTCCGCTTGACAGATATGAAGGCGGTGGCGGATCCGGAAGTGGTTATTTTGCAGCGGATCTGTCAGTGGTTTGAGCATGCCAGAGCAATTGGGAATGAAGCGACAATAGCAATTGACTATCCCCAAGAACCGACGGAGTCTTTTGATGGACTGAGGCGATGGATAATCCAAAATGGCGTTGGCTTTCTCTGGTAGCGGTCTGATGCCATCTTTATCGATGTAATGACCAAGAAAATCAATGGCAGAAGCACCAAAAACGCAATCGGTTGTATTGATGGTGACGCCTTAGTGATATGAACGTTCGAATACAGATTTCAAATGAGACAGATGCTCCTGGGCATTACTGCTGGCAACCGGTGAGTCATCAATATAGACGACCACAAAGTCAAGTCCGTGGAGAACTTGGTCGCTGAAGCGTCGAAAGGTTTGGGCGGCGTTCCTAAGGCCAAAGGGCTTACGAACAAGTTAAAACAGACCAAATGGGGTAGTAATCGCTGTTTTAGCGATGTCGTCTGGAGCCACAGGAAGTTGATGACATGCCTTCACTATATCTATTTTTGGAAACATTTTTTCCCCAGATAGGCCAATGGAAAAATCATGAATGTGCGGGACAGGATAGCGGTCCGGCACGGTAGCATTTTTCAGCACTCGGTAGTCACCGCATAGTCTCCAGTCTCCCGCCGTTTTCTTGGGGACCATGTGTAGTTGCGATGACCACAGGCTGTTTGGGGGATGGATGATTCCAGGACGCAGCATTTTCGAAAATTCCGCTATAGTGGTCTTCAGCTGCTCAGGAGGCAGTCGACGTGGACGCGCGAATCTGGGTTTGCCCTTAGTGATGATGTGATGAACAACATGTTTCGGCGCTATTGTATTAGGTGCGGGCTGGTGAATTTCGGGGATTTGTTTCAACAGCATTGTATACTGGTTGGCCTCCGGTGAAGCCATTCGAAGTCCGATCGAATTGATGGTAGTGGCTTCACCTTGAAAGCACAAAGTAGTGGCACTGTCTACCAGTTTCCGGCTGCTAAGGTCAACAGCCAGACCGTACTTTGTGAGGAAATCGACGCCGATGATAGGGTGTTGGACGTTAGCAATTATAAAAATCCGAGGAAAACTTCGGCGCAGTCCGAGGTCGACCGTCAACAGATGCTGGCTGTAAGTTACAATTTTAGAACTGTTAGCCGCCTGCAGCGTGTAATCCGCGGGTTTGAGATTGCGCTTTAGTTTAACTAGAGGTGTAACGCTGACCTCTGCACCGGCGTCAGTGTAAAAGTGAACTCCAACACGGTTGTCGTGGACATAAAACAGGCGACTTTTGACCTGGCCAGCAGCAGCTGTCGCTATTACTGACTGGCTAAGTCGTTCCCCTGATTTGCTTTTCCCTTAGTGAGCGGACTGGCGTATGCACATGGCCGCGTGCATTTGTGACACTGTCACCGAAACGTCTGTGGTAATAACAGGTGTTAGAAGTTTGGGATTTAGGAATGGGAGGTCGCGAGCGAGATCAAGATCGTGTGCGCCAGAAGTGACGACTCTTCATAAGGCGCCCAACTAAGTTGTGCACAGTAACTGTCATCTGAGATACCTGGTGTTGGAGGTTATCGAGGGTATCTTGTTGTGGATCAGTGCGAGGTGAAAGGTTGCGTAAACGACTGATGGAACTTTTAAAGAAATATTCGTGAACCTTGTCTGCCGTTTCTGTCAAATTTTCTAGTGAAGTGTCAGGGTCTTGTACGGGTAAAATAACGGAAATGTTGAGCGGGAGGCATTTGGTCTATAGTTGCCTAAGGATGGAATCGCCCATGTTGTTATCGCCGACCAAAGATCTCATGTGGTGGTGTACTTGAGAGGGGTGCAGACACCAGAGAGAAATTGCTGCAGCGTGGCTTCGTCAGAAGCCCTGGTACGCTTTAAAACTGCAGCCTCCAGTTTATCTTATGGGGATTCATCTGGCATGGGGTCGAGTATACCAATTACCTTGGAGGCGATGTCAGTGAGCAATTGTGTAGCCGCGTGAAAGAAAATTGTGGCCTGGAAAGTAATCCTACGAAAACGGAAAAATTCTTCTAACTGAGTGAATCAAGCACGTTGGTTGTAGATGCCAAACGTAGGTAATTTAAGATTTATAGCGATTACGGAAAATAAACCAGCGTCAAAATCAGAAATAATTGGAAAACACTGGGAGTTTTGAGCTTAGCGGTCACGGAATAAAGTAAAGGTGATAATGTATAATAGGAAAAATGGAAAATAATTTGGGCTCACCAGTTTGTGTAGTGAATCTAAACGTTATGTACAATCCAGGTGTGTATACGAAATCAAAAGGTGATGAAAAAAATGAAAACAACTGACTGACAGTGGTTTGTGAAGGTGCGTCGTTTAAAGTTCCACAACACGGAATGGAGTATCCAATTGACGCGATCTGTCGTGTAGTTCCCAAGTAAATTTGGAGGTT
>JTDE01009722.1:0-13077 GCA_014338405.1 Paragonimus skrjabini miyazakii | reverse complement strand
TAACTGGCAATCGGGCATCTGAGGGTAGAATCCACTCTGCGTTTCGCTTCAGAGAACAGCTGGCTGCCACTAAAATTTAACACCCCCTCCGTGAATTCAAGCTGATAACCACCGCAAACAGCTCGGTAATGTTTATGTAACAGTAAATATATGAATATCAGCAAATACGTGAGAGTAGATATATGGAGTCAATATGAAATGTCACATACGTTCGAAATGGCACGTCCCGAGGGAGTTATCGACCGTCAGTGTTCGAGCACAAGCAGAAAATTTCCAAATTCAAGAAGGTGGCCAAAGCGATTTTCATAAGGGCATAATTATGCCGGCAGACACAAATTGCAAAAAGAAGAGTGGGTGGCGAGTGTAGCGGAATTCCAAACGGATGTTGCACTTGGTCTCATTTCCTGACAACGCAACATTTTTGTGGGGTTTGCTTAATAGACGCATGGGGAGCACTGCGTGAAGCTAACGGATATTTTGGTATATCTACACCTCATCCGGTGACGTTTTCCTCTGAAAAAGCCTCAAGAGGCCTCTTGTGGGATCAGTTTATCCTTTCCAACTGCCCATTGCCCTGCAGGTGGTAAGCCGTGGTTCGTTTTTCATCTATTCCTAGTAGCCTACACATTTGACGAACCAGTGGGCTTTTAAATCAGGAACCTCGATCTAAAAGAAATTGATCAAGAACTCCCTATAAACACACCCGGTAATCGACAACGGTTGTTGCTACCGTCAGTGTATCCGCCTGTGCAAGCGGGACCGCTTCGTACTATTTGGTGAAGTAATCTGCCAGGACCAAGATGTACCGAGTGTCTCGGGGTGTATCAGGCAACGGCCCCACAGTGTCAATACCGACCAACTCGCTAGGGCCCCTTGCAGTCAAAACTAATGACGACACTGGACGTATTTGAGGGTTTTTGAATGTGTTGCATTTTTGCACGATTGGCATAACAACCTGACATCTCTCTGCCGATGCAGACAACAAAATCGTTGTCGTGCGGCTGCCTCCAGTTTATTTACTTCCGCATGGCCTAGCTCGTTGCACTGGTTTGTTAGGAATTCACGAACCAAAGACTGAGCACCCGCCATCGTTCTCGTGTAGACAGGCCCAAACTGGATAGACAGTGCTCCCTCTGCTAATGTGAGCTGTTCCCACGGCACCCAGAAGCAGAGAGACTCGTAGGTATTCCCTTTCATTTTCTTGCTCATTGGTCTGTCACCATTATCTTGGCACCCTTCGTTGATTAGCGCCGTCGCGGAATGTGCAGCTTGATCCTGCTGCCAGCGGCCAAATTCTGCTTTTTGTAGGCTGATGGGCACTATTTGTTGCGTAGTGCAAGGTGGACAGTTGCCATGATTGCTTGCGTGAGACCTCATTAGTAAATCAGTGTTGGAATGTCACTTGCCGAATCTACGTTGGCATACGAACCCATATTTTTGCAGGTTCTCCCGTCGCTGGGGCAACTGCCCCTTTGGATCTCTGAAGTTTTGCAGCCAGCGGAAGGAATGATGACCCGTGCGCACGATAAAACTTTTCCCCAGAAGATAATGCCAGAAATGTCGCATGAAGATGGCTAGCGTAAGCATTTCTCTTCCCGTCGTACAACAGTTCTCGCACTTACCTCAATATCAGCTACCATAAATTGTCACCCCTTCTCTACCGCTCTTCTTCGCTGCCACATAACTGCTCCGAATGCACTGACGCCTGCATCGTGGTCCAAACCAAACTCCGTCGGAGACAGGTTCTGAAAAGCTAGTAATGGCGACATGTACAGAGCCCACCATAATGATTCAAAGACATGAACGCAACTTTCCATTCGCGTGAACTACTGATTAACATGCAGTAATTTGCTCAGTGTAGTAGAAATGCTGGCGAAGTCAGTGATGAAGCGACGATAATAGGACGCCAGTCCTGGAAAGCTCCCCAGCTCAGTTGCATCGTTTGGCGTGAGCAATGATCGAATTTGTTCCGCCTTTCTTGGATTTGTGCCGATACCTGACTACATGATTACATACCACAGGAATGTTACTTATTTGGGCATGGGGTGGCACTTTTAAACCAACTTCCGCCAGACTGTACGGCACTGACTCCCAACTGCACATGTGCTCCCGTTCGGATATTCCACGGAACATGACGCAATATAGACATACTAGGCATGTTTTGGTGACTAATTCACATGACGCTTTCCGTATTAATCGCTGAAGTGCCTCTGTTACGTCTGACAGTCCAAAGAATATAACTTAGTTCCGAAGGTACGGTTAAAGCCGTCTTAGATTGGCCGTCTTCTTCAGCTCACACCTGCTAGTAACCTAACGTCAAGTATGACGTGCTGGAATAGGTCAACGGCTTCGATTCTTGGCGATGGGAATGCGTCTGTATTGTCACTGCTGAACTTCCCGTGGTCAACGCATAATCGTAAATTGCCGTCCTTCGTTTTAACAGAACTATTGGGGCACACCATGGAGAATTCGACGGTCGGATTACATTGTTCTGTAGTGTGTCGTTTGTCATCCCATGCATCCCAACCTGGGGGTGTGTAAGTAACCTGCTTGGAGTATCTTGATTGGAAGCGCATCCCCCGTATTATTCCAGTGGCTTAGAATGCTTGTGTAGCCTAGCCTTGCCCCATCCCACGCATCCACGGGTGACCGGCTTTTAATTTTTGGCACTTGGTGAGTTGTCAGAAGCTGCACTCAACTGTATAATTTCGTCAACTTAACGATTCGGGTCGGAGGGGATCTTAGTGATATGTAGGTAGAAGTCGGTTTCTGGCGAAACGTTGGACATAGGTGTCGGTTGAGTAGTGCTGGAAGGGCTCATTAGCTGGAGGTTGTACAAATCGAGTGCGCGTCTGAGACGAACCAACAAATCCATCCCCGCTATAACACAGAATGGGAGGTTAGGGCCCACCTCAAAACTGTGCTTTATATGACATGACTATTATAATCGGTGTGGTAATTTTGGCTCCTACCGGCATTTGGTCGACAATGGTTGACAATACGACTCTCGCCTGTAGCTCAACAGCCTGTGCACTGTGTGTGCTGATTACGAGTAGTCACTCCCCGGTGTCAATGTATTATTATTATTAGTATCGTAAGCTCTGCTAGTGGTTGAAAACTATCAGTAATGGAGAAAACGTAAACACGACCACAGGGCTAACCTGCTCTGATGTGGTTTCAGGCGACCCAGTCGATGGTTTCGGAGGTTTAATGAGTTACCCTGAACGCGTGGCTACACGGTTTACACAACTTGCTCAATCGGGGTCGCCGTTCATGACCTCCATCAAGTAAGTGGCTAGGTCACCGATAGCACTCTGAGCTTCTATTTTACATTGAGAGCTTTTCGACTAAGTGGTCGCCCGTGCTGCGAAATAACATTGTGCTAATCGGCTGAGAGCTGTCTCCATCCTCTCGAGGTTCTCCGCCAACCGCGCCGCGGCGTCCAGGTCAATGGGTGGGTGAAGCAGATATCCCCTTTTGTGTTCGTTGTCAGGACTGCCTCCACAAGCTGTTCAGGAAATTCGCTTTTCGAGTTCCTCTGGGGACTCCTTCTCGCAACTTGGTTCAGTCGGGCGTCGCAATTCACGGACAACCAACCGAATGGTTTTCCCCTCGAGTTGTCTACGAGCATGAAACTGTTGTCGGTGGAATGCCACGTGCACGGGGGCTTACATAGGACGCCGCAGTTCCGTGAACGCCCTATCTGATACGGTGACTCTAGAATTTTAGTTTCGACGACAATTTGAAAGGCCTGTCCGTTCAGCAGGTTCAGAACCAGGTTGTTGTGGAATTTCAGCGGGAAGTTCTGGAGGTGGGCTCATACTTTGCCTCCTTAACGGAGATAATACCCTCCATAATGGAGTTATTGGGATGCAAGTACGACATTTACAGTCCTGTTGTGGTGATTTGTGTCGACAACCTGCCAGGATATTCATCAGTGTCTGCATGAGGTGATCGAAACCTTCGGAGTGGAGGGGAGTGGCAGAATGCTGATCTTTTTCAGATTTCTTTGCGACTCTCGGCATTCCGTATACCGGTAGGGTCACCAAATTGTAACACGCAGCCTGAAGAGCGCAGAGAGATTGCTTCAAAATATATGTTACGCAACACGCAGCGGCACTAGAGTCATCAAACGGATAAGGGTACAGGGCTGTGACAGAGTTTCGTTTAAATACTATTGTCTCCTTTAACCGTCTGACTCTCCGTTGACTCAAGATCTTGTTGCACACCATTGACGCGGCGGCCATTTCAGATTCAGTTCATGCGCGCTTGCAAGTTTTCATCGCTCATCAAGGTGTCACTGCGGTTACCGCAACCTAGTTACGAGGGGATATGTCCGCGGATAGTATTCGCCATTCTGGATAGCTGGTTCACAATGGCGGTAGACAAAATCGCAGAATGTGTGGGTTTTTCTGCTGTTTATAGCGCGGTATTGCGACCAGCTTAATGAAGCGGAGCCAAATGTGCAAAATATTTGACTGTCAAGCTCCTCCGTAGCAGACTGTGAAATAAAGCTGCTGCCCCTGTTCTTTCACAGAGGCCCCACTTCTACGTGATAAGGGGATGAGCGACTCCCCATTGTTATTTGAAGGAAAACCAACATTTCCAGCGACTCCTTATAATGAGTGAGTTCAATGTTGTTTGGGTAGTTTGGAGATTGACACATGTTGCCAGCAGTATGCTTGCTAAGGCACTTTTGGAACTCCCGAACAAGAGGTCATCACTTCAAAATGTCAATGAAGTAACTAGGTGGAAAGACAGTCAGCCTGCCACAATTTTGTAGCTGGTTATAGCATGCAATCCTAGTGATATTTTGGGTTTAAAGGTTGAAACACCCTTGGTCAGGAGTGACCATGGGTGTATATGCCCACGGTTTAGTTGAATCCGCGCAAAATCTGTCAAACATCGTAGATTTTTAACAGGCATGGAAAACCAGCAACTGGTTTTGCGTACGGAGCAGTGCAGTTTAGTAGATTGTCTTGCCACCGACGATGTCAACAAAATCTAGGTCGTAATCAAAGACATTTTGGTACAAGTAACTGCCACGTATGCCATATTAAAATGTAGTCGACATAAGGGAAATTATCTGTGATGTAAAATTAAGATTGGAAAGTCACAGGGACGCCAAAAATGATTGGAATGCATGCAAATGTTCTGGTGGGTAAATTAGGTTTTGTCAATAAACGTCGACTAGAGCGAGGTATTCAGAAATACAGAGTGCTTGTAAAGTCAAGTTTGAATCAGATTTTGGGGAAAACCATCCTAAGAAACTAAAGGCATTTTTTGCTTATGTCTAGGTCAAAAGAGCCATAACGAATGGCCTGGAGAGCACTACTGATACTGTGGACAGTGTTGTCGAATCACCGATGCATGTTATCTGAGTCGGCAGACATCCCGGACTTTGAAACAACTGCAGCTTGGGCTATGCTCGGGGACTGCACAGTACCCGTAACGGAGTAAGTTCAAATAGAATGGGATGAAGTAAAGTATAGGTTGGATTGATCAGATGTGAATATGACTGTGGGACTAGAATGTATGCATGCAAAGATACTTAGACCTTTAGTCAGTTTCCCGCAGGAACCTCTCACCTAGAGTTTGAGTCTTACCATTCAGACAGCTACCATCCCAGATGGCTGAAAGGAGGCAGGTAATGTCAGCAAAAATAGAATGGGGAAAAAAGAACTATCGGCCCGTAAGTCTGACCTTAATGATCCCGGATCTGTTGGAAAGAATTATGAAAGATAGGTATCGGAAGCATCTCACTGGGAGTAACCTTCTCTCCACAGAACAACGTGAATTCGTGTGTCTTAGGTCTTGCCCCACTAATTCGGATTGTCTTCACAATGAGACCACAAAACGTTCGAAAACGGGGACGTTGTAGAGGCTTGCTACTTGAAATCTGGAGAAGAATTCCACCTACTGGACCACTGATAGTTAGTTGTCAAACTAGACCTTTGGTCGTCCACTAATACCGCTCGCATTGCTACACGATTTACTGGGAAGTCACACCTTTCACATAGATATGAAAGTGGAAAGACCCACAAAAGGTGTGGCGTTCAGTTGAGCACCTTATAGTTCAGTGTTTGTACCGCACTATTATTAATATTCGTCCTGTGTCCCTGCGACATCTTTAATGGCATTGTGATAGTTGCGCAAAATAGCGATAGCACGCGCATGCAGGAGGACATGGATGGTGCACAAAGTTAGTCAAACTACTGGCAACTACCGCTGAATGTAGACAAGTGCATCTAGCCGGTTGCCGGAGGACCGTCGCGGTCCGCAGGGTTTCTTTTTCAAGAGGGTAAGAAAAAAGCCGAGAGAGTTGATGCATCCAAAGACTCGAATATTCATACCAGGGAACTGTAGACTTACCAAACATTGTTTAGGGGAGCAGAAAAAAAAACAGGGCACTGTATAGGTTGGTGAAGACTTTTGCTTCAAGGAGACCGGAAATACTGTTGTCATCTGACAAAGCGCTTGTGAAGTCACATCTGAAATACTGTGTGGGAACTTGGAGCCGGAATACGGCAAACGACACCGAGATAATTGAAAAAATGTTCAAGAATGTTTCACGAGGCTGCTGGAGGGAATGCGGAGTAACTCGTGTGATGACAGACCATGGGAACGTGATCTTTTCACCTCTGCGCGAGGCGAGTTGGAGGGAACCTGACAGAAACTTACAAGACACTCAGAAGTCTAACCGGATTTGAAGCGGAATCCTTGCAAAAACCACAAACAAACTCTTGTCTCCGGGGTCAGAATAGTAAGCTGGAGAAGGTGAGAGTTGTTATATCGATTTTGGCCAAGTGCCTTGACTGTTGGGTTGCCAACCGTTGGAACATGCTCCTACAGAGTGTAGTGCCTTCCGATAGTCAGATAGATTTCAAGAAGCAGGCTGACGAGTGCTTATCATTTCGTCTCGCGAGCCGACTGCGGGAGGCTTGTTTAGTTGAGATCCCTCGGTGCAGTCCTTCCCGTTGACTTTGGCCAGCCAACTTTCCATCTTTACCTGTCGTTTTCATTCTACTTTTACTGTATGGTTTTTTGTTCTAAGCGGTAGCCTTTGTGTCTGGAAGTATAAAGCACATGGGAAACTCATGTCAATAATGTATTTTGCCCTTGTTTTGCGCCTTTTCAATAAGGGAATGAACTTGTGTATACCAACGGTAGTTGTGAAATTGTATCCTGAAGGTATGAGTAGCCTGAACAACATGGCCCTCCATTTGATTACCTTAATTATTAACCTTTTTCTTATCGTCGAGGCGCTGCACCATCAGAAGTTCCCTAATGCATGAAACTGGGCAATGTCTGGCATTGACCGCTTCATCCTGAAAACTGAAGTGAACTGAACAGGAAGCAAGCAACAAATAAACCAGAAGTTGTTCAATTGGTCAATTATTCCATCAAAACCAAGAACTCACCAAAGGCGACAGGTGGGAATGTAAACGTTTCGTAAGAATGATCCTCTTTCAGTTGTTCATGAAGCCTCTGTTTGAGCGGCTTATTACAAGCGGGTTGCGCCAACATTTCAGGTAATGAGGACCATGACCGATAAGCGGACACAGAAAAGCATCGATTTCTGCACGGATGGTATGCACGCTGCTTGTTTAACATTATCGAATGACTGTGCGGGCTACTCGTATGGTTCACTTTAAACCTGTAAATTTCGATGGGCTACTTATGCAGGATGTTGTGGAGAAATATCAAGTCTGCATGGGATTGCTGGCAGTGAAGGTTGAACATATTTAATGTAAGAAGTGCGTTCGAATAAGTTTTCTGCAGTAATTCGTATGTAGGTTTTGTGAACCTGTGTTGGACCATTTCCACAGTGTCATTATCGCGTTTCAAGAAAGGAAAACAGGCTTGCGGTCATTACTGCGATCATAACTTCAGAACAAAACGGCATGCGATGCTATACGTACCAGGAGTTGTACCAATTCAAGGGCAATGTTCTCGGTAAGCACGGTTAAAACTTCAGGTTTGTGTCTAGTATGCGAAAAACAAAAACGGCCGTTGCCGAACGATCGTCTTGAACACCTACACTAGGGTGCTAGATGAATGCACTCAGAGCTTCAACCGTCTTACTTAACGCAGGAGTTTACAGATTTTCAGTGACCCGTTTTCCATTTGCAACAGTTCGTCTTGATTGTCAAAGCAACCCGCATGGACGTTAGAAGAAAGTTCAAAAATCCACACGGACCCCGATTGGTAGCTTGTATGCCTGACGTAACGTGCACTCTCTCCAAACTATCATTAAAAATGTTGGAACCAATTCAGTGAGGTTGCAGCGCTCTAATCATTCTCCGTTCAGCCAACAGACATGCGTGACTAAAGTGAAGAAAAATACTTAGTGAAAAGGGGACCGCCCGATCAACCCCATCTGGTTATAGGCTTCTGAGCGGCTTTTGGGCAGGAGAAGATTGATACCAATGCTTAGTCGGATTTTTCAACAGATAGCTTCAAATAACTCTGCATTAAGCCCGAAAAAATTTACAGGCGCCTGAGTTCTAAAATCGCTCAGGGCTCTTTCGCATCAATTACAAACTTAAACTCATCCACCGTGAAATCACTAGAGCAAAGCATCATCGTAGGCATGCAGTCGCGAACGCCTTTGGTTAGCCCTCCATATACTTGTGTAGGAGACGTTCCATCGGTTCTGAGATGAATTCTGCTAACAAACTGCAGCTGAAGCAACAATGATTATTCAAGTTACCCATCGATTGGCAAACCATGTAAGGGAAAAGGAGTAACGGACGGCTCACGTTGGAATTAGCGGGCAAATATAAGGCTAACATTGCCCCAGGCACAAACCGACTTCAATCAGTCATACCCAAATATTCCTTGCACCCATTCTTTTGTTTTAAGGACAATGCATAATTTGGGGTCATATCATTTCGTACCGTGAATAATGTCCTAAGGTCTCGCCAGTTCGACCAACTTGTCACGCGACTAGATTGCCTGAGACTCAAGATCCAGGTGGACGATAGTTGTTGGAGACAGCACTAACTATCCTCACGACCTCTGTGTGGCCAGCGGCGTGGGACTGAAGTGGATGCCAATCTCGTTGCCAACCCTGGCAGCATGACCCCGAGTCTGCAGGCAAAATGTTTTCTCGAGAGTGTCTATGATGTTCAACGCTCCAGGAGTTTGGCATTAGCACGGAGGTCTCTAATTCTTGACCAGCAATTATTGCACCATATATCCTCTTTAGGACTAGCAAGTTAAAAGGCAACCAACCTACAACGGTGCCTTTGGCAGGCCATGAGCTTATAGCGAAAAGTGAACGGGCAGAGAAAACCTGTAGCTACGAATGCGAAACGCCCGTTGACGCCCTGCCCATTTTTAAATCTTCCAAAGAGATTACACTGGGGAATACCAACAGACTCTCTGAAATCGACTGAGAACTATATTTAATAAACTAGTATTTAACTTTCGTCTTCCCCTGTTTTGCAACCACCAGCAGAATAGTTGCATATTTCGCTGTACAAACCGGTGAATCTACAGCCAACATGAAGGAACAAGCCTCCGTAGAGAGAAAAATTATTCCATGGGGAAAATTCCCCACACCTTCCTCAACCGAACTAGCTGTACCAACTTCGACATATACTTGTACCTCAAAAGTCACAAATGTCGCACTCGTGTCCAGCTTGCGCGCCCAATCCGCCATAACGTTGCCGGTTGAGCTCATCTCAGAGACAGTGCTGAAAGAAAAACTAAAGTTTAAATCCACTCGAGTCAACTTAGAAGGTAGTCCGTTCGTAAGTTATTCGCCAGAGAGGGATAGACAGTATGGGCGAGAGAAAATCAAGGTACAGATCAAGTCACATCACGAACTTTATCTAAAAACTATCAAGAGAGAATAAGACAATGCAGGAACTTATACCTGTCATGGAAATCGGGAACGCCAAGGTTGCTAACATCAAACCAATGACTGAATTTTCAAGCCCCAGCATACACTTTGGGACTTATAAACCGTTTTCCTTGTTAAGGGTACAAGGAGGTCTGTCACAAAATTCTCTTTCGCGCAAAAAAGGTAGAAAACCTTTGGAAATCAGTTTAAACAAGTTGAATGGTCCTCCACTGGCCCACTCCATGGGCATTTCTTTAGGTGTTTTCGAACACGCGCAACGCGTTTTTGAACTTTTGTCCCCAAAGGATGGAACAGTCAAATTTTCCTGGGTTCTGGATGTCTCCTCTACCAGAATGAGTAACCTGAGAAACCCGGGAAACTTGAGACAGAAGTGACGGCCACGCAACTTCTAAGGGCGCTGACGTGTGTCTAGGTGGTGTTGGCGTGCCTTTGGCCGTGCAGAATAGCCTTCAAGGTAACTCAGCAGAACAAACGGAATACGATCACACTGTCATTCGCCATCCATACTACAATGTTAATTTCATGTAGTGTCATATGTAGATGTTTCCAAAGAGCAGCTGTGTAGCCTGCCATCACGGTGTTTCGAAATCAAAACGAATTGGAAACGGTCACTTGAGTACAAATAAGTAGTTCCACAGTTTTCATGAAATATCAAAAGCACATTTTAAGGCAAATATATAGACTTTTTCTGGTGTAATGGTTGTGTTGTAAATTAAAAATCGTTGATTCTCCTCCTTCTGTTAAGAAAAATACTTTGCTTTTTTCGATAATTGCGTCATGCTGGTCATCATAGTCGATTTTGTGATGTGAAAATGCTTTCATCGGAATTTTCACTATGGGACACATGCTGTCCTTTTGTGGAAATGGGAAATTTTGCGTAATTTTGAAGATATACATGAACTTGTAATTCTCAACCACATCGCTTTTGCATTGTGTCACATACTTACTTACAAGGCCAGTTTTACTTAAAGCCATGCCCTTACGTTTGTGGGTTAATTATCTGTCTGAATTATATGTTCAATCTGTTTCCGTTTCAGTATTTCAGATGGATGCCGGTCGAAGATGTGCTATCCTTAAAAACGAGTTTATGTATGACGTTACGGGATAGTTATATCTATCCACGATCTACATTGGACGGTGTGACATAGGTAACATATCCCACTTCATTACTGGAAACCTGCCCACTATCTAGTCTACTGTTTACTGACTGTGCTTGAGTGTGGCCTGTCATTCGTAAGCACGTCAATGTTCACTTACCTAGCAGCTAATGACCCACTTTTAGGTTCAGTATTTCTCCGATGATAGCATGGATTCTCACTCGCACCATTTAAGCTACAACGGTTTAATCTTCGTATCATGAGTACACATGATTCTGATAATTGCTGTTCTATATTTTCGCCATCCACGAAATTCACTTACGGCTGTCAGTATGCTTTCTAATTTTTCGCCGCATTCTTAGTAATTCTACAAAGGTCTTTCACTTTAAGGCGTGTTCTCAACGATACTACTATGTGTTACGAACGCTAATTATCGACTCTTCAACAGAAAGTCCACAATTGGCCACCAGTCAACGGGAAACGAGCTTCTGAAAGCATTCGGGTACGGGCTAAATTGAGTGTATGTCACGTAGTATCAAACAGGAAAGTTTTGGCGGGCACCCAATGACAATTTTAAAAAAGAGAACAAATATTTTGGCTACGGTCATAGTGCAAACTTATTGGTGGTTGTTCACCACGCCCAAATAAACTGAACGCAAAATTTAGAATCGCTCTTAGCAAACTGACCAAGCAAATTTCAAAGAATTCAACGTTCTATACAATACCAGACAAGGAGCGACAGACGTACCACACGAATTTCAACATTCAGTAAACAGCTCTTGAATGCAGGTGTATGAACTATCCGAAACTATCCGGCGGCTTATTGGAAAAAAGGCAGCTTGTTCACAAAACTCAATCCAATATCTTTTTATAAGGTTGTCCGGCTCACAGCTGACATTAGCGACAGCAAACTATGTTGCCGGATAGTGAGCTCACAGGCTCTGCTCATCCAGGCGGAGATCAGAGAATTCTGTGCTCTTTTTCAGTCAAGGTCGCTCAATAATCGCGACCACATAGGACTTTTAGACCGCCATTAAAGTACTGTATTCTGCGATTTCTGCGATTTCAACCAACAGTATATTGTCAGGACAGTTATAATGAGGTATACTTATGTTTTGCTCTTCCAAAAAGCGTCCGACAATAGCGCCTGTTATCTATCTGGAAAACGCTTCAGAATTACAGCGTCTTCTCATTTTTTTTACTATTGGTAAATTGGATGCACCCTAATTAATCTGGCCGACAATTTCACACTCGGCCTGTGAGGGCGGCTCCTCGGCCTTCTTTGTTATATCTCTGCAATGGAAGGCGTGAACAAATATCGGCGCCCCAAGGCAGCGCCATTCCGGTGTCATCACCTTCCTGCCTTGTCTAATCTCCATTAATGCCAGTCCCAAGATAGATAGAACGGTCACTAAGGCACTTGGACGAAGTTAACATTTTTGTCCGTCATTAATACTGTTTACTACTGACTGCAAAAATAAACGTGAAACCACAATTATCCGGTTCCAGTCTGACTGATCTTAACGGCCTGAGAGACAAAAGTGGCTTGCTGCTTGCTGAATACCGTCCAGCAGACAAGAACCACCGCGTATTTCGAAACGCAGTTCGGAAGGCTGGAATGTTGTTTGCGCCACGCAAATTGTGTACCTTCTCTATTTTTCATACCCTTCGTGTATTCCACGTCTTTCACTTGGTGACTGTACTTGCTACTACTACTAATAATATTGTATGTTTCTCAGCGCGTCTGTGAGAAACTCGCTCAGATGAGCGTGATCAGTTTACACATTGTAACGCGATACGCTTAATTGCAAAGCATACACATAATTAATCATTGTGCAATACACCAATTATGAAAACAAAGTAACAGAACGGATATAATAAGAGAGAAAAACTCGTTTAAAAAGGAGCATTCGAGATGTTTGCTTCTGAGAAGATAGCTCCCAGAATCTTCAGTGTTCCATAAAAAATGCTGAGTAGTTACAACAATTCTAGCTTCACAAAGTTGACACTCGCCTAATGGTCAAGGTCATGCCAGAAGTAGGATGTAGCGTCTAGTACAGCATTTTGTGTTGCATAATTCTCATTGTTTTTCGCATTTATCACCTTCTT
>JTDE01009721.1:0-10711 GCA_014338405.1 Paragonimus skrjabini miyazakii | reverse complement strand
TCGATCGATCGCTCGAAGAGTCGAAGTTTTGGGATGGACGTGCACGGAGTTGCTCTGTGGTTGGCAAACTCATCTGATCAATCCACAATAATTAGTCGGAGCTGTCTTGCTTTGATGAACATGTTGGCCTCTCAGGGAGTACAGAAGGATCCGCGGACAATAAGGCAGAAAGTTCACTGTTAGGTGGCGAACCATGGTAAGGCGCCCAGCGAAAAGTGATCGATCTTCTCGGATTTTGCCCGTGTACTGATCCGACGAACTGAGTCCATCAAGCCGATGAAAGATGCGTGCCGTAGATGGTTAGACAGATTTTGACGCGGATGACGGTCTTAGAGAAGTTCCGCCAGAACTGGACCGACGTTCCGCAATTGAGCCAGACGGACCAGGGCCATGACGCAAATCCTCCACCTTCAAGTGATCTACTGAGAGACCGAACTTTCGGCTGGTGTCTCTGACCAGCTTCTCATATGCAAAAACTGTATGTTGACGTCAGAAGTTTCTAGCGTTCAGATCGTCTTCCAGAAGCGCGCCAACCGGAGGCGATGGTTTCTGCTTGAGCCAGCACGGTAGGCCAGCCAACTGTAATTCGAACAGTTCCAGAAGACTACCAGAAAGCTTAGCAAAATCGCCCTCCTGATCGACGTCGTCGGATAATTCCAATGATTCCAGTAATTTGGATAGACCACCAGAAACGAGCGAGCATACAGTGCCCATCCAAGGACCTATTGACGGTGGTTGCGACCAAAAATTGCGTCACTGATTGTTATTCCAAGACGGACAACTATTAACGGTAGGGGGAGTTTTTGATATCGTGAGCCAGCATGCTAATTTGGTCAGAGAATAGGCTGACTTTTCCTCTGTAGAAACTACACTGCACATTGGTGTTAACCGGATGGCACACGCCGAAGACCTTAAGAAGGTTAGTTGTTATCCTTGTGGTGAATATCACTCAAAGCTAACTTAGTATTCACACCTGAAGTCGATTAGTCAATTTTGTCAGAAGAAAGGTCGTACCCAGAAAATGTATCCTCCCAAATGCAACAATTTCATGCTGTCTGCTTCCAGGTCAGCCAACTTGATCAAGTGAAACTTAAATATTCTGTGGATTAACAAAACGACAGTCGGTTACAGTCTCAGAACAACGTCAGACGCACCGCTCGCTGTCTCCCAAAATGCGAATGGACGACAAGTTACACAGGAGCTCGATATTGCGTCAGCCATTACACTGCTGCGGCAGATATCTTACCACATTTTTCTTTGATGAAACTACCTAAAATTCGCTTGCGATCTTATACTGACTAAACGTACAGTTATCTGTAACTTCCTTGCATGTGTGTCCAATAACAATTGCGTAAACTGCATACATTGTCATATGGCCAAAGGACCGGATCCAAACGAACTTGGTCAAGATTGGATTAACCACCTTCCTGGTGTCTAGTTACGTGGTAATGAAACTGAGGTTTAGTCAAACTTACCCATAGTTTTGGATGCCCATACGACTGTGTTTGACCATATGAAGTTTGGAAATCTGAATTATGCTCCACGTTCACTACCAAAAGTAACACCCAGACTGTGAAAAGACGGGACTCGGTCATATGCCCTTTGCAGTTGGGTCAAAAATGGACTACAACTGTTCCAAGAAGAAGGTAAAATTGAGCCCATCCAGCATTCAAACTGGACTACAACCATAATGCTCTATTGAGACTGGACGACTGCAAGTATTTGTAGTGGCTATAAAATAACTGTGAACCGAGTGATACGGTTAGGTCGTTATCCCTCACAAAACATTAAGAACATACGCATCCTTATCTGCGGGTGAGCTTTCTACAAAATTAGACTTGAGTTATTCAAACCAACGGATTGAAATAGATGATGACCTACGTCCTTGTGATACAACTAACACTCATATTGGGTCGTTCCGTTACATCTCCCACCCATTGGAACCTAACTCCACACCCACTGTTTTTCAACGTATCATAGATTCTCTTTTTGGAGGAACACCGCATATGCATGCATACCTGTGGCAATTGGGAGTACGTAGTAGTAGTCGAAAAAGTTTTTAGCTCAATATCAAAGCTAATTTCTACTCAGTAGTAGTAATACAGCACACTAACCAACGAAATCGTAGTGCAACCAGTGTTTTAACAGCATAGTTAATTATGCAGTGCAACAACGATAGCACACTATTTTCCTTTATGAATTTCAATCATTACAGTCGCTGCAGTTTAACAGACATTCTGAGTGATGGGCGTATTACTGAGCAGCATTTGCAGATACTGGACTTGGTCTTGAAGAGAATGTTATCTGCAGGTCATGTAATGAAAACAGAAACGTGGAAGTTCCTGGTAACAACTGTACAATGCTTCAGATTTAAGCTATCAAGGAAAGGCCAACAGCTACTGGAAGTTAAGATACGAGCACTGCTGGACGCGGCACCGAATATAAACTTGATAGACGTTCGGTCGTTTTCAGGAGCTATCACAGTTTTCTAATGGCATACCTTTCACAGTGGAGCACCTTATCTCCCCTCATCAGCTTCTGGGGAAGGGCAAAAGCTTGCAATAGATTCAGATTTACGAGGTTGTTTTCCACTCTGTGATGCAGATTTTCGCTGGACCACGCGCTCTAATATATTACGACTCGTGAAAACTGAACTTGTTCTTGCAATACTTCCTATATGGATTTGGTGCCGAGTTAATACACAGGCTTCCAGATGGATCACAACGTCATATCTCCTGCTACGAAAGGACATTAATCGCAGCAGGATGGAGTTACTAACAGCTTGACCGGGAAGTTCTGACTATCATATTCAGTGTAAACCGGTTTTACTACTACCCTCCCGGACGGTGGTTTACAATTTTACTGACCGCAAGCTGCTTATTACGTTACTGGATGAGGAAAACGCGATACAAGTGGCATCTACACAAATGGTTTGTCGGCCTGTCATCCTACCCACTTACATCCGAGAAGTTTAATACACTTCCAGATGATTCAATATTGCTGATGATCCCTTATGTAGATTGCTATTACCTAATACATCCTTCACGGAATCCACTCCAGAACAGCATGTGTATCTTGTTCAACGCTTCGACATTTCTTCTGTTATGTCGAGGAACTTACGACGAGAAATGGACAAGGACGGTTTGCTACCCTTAGTCAACCGGTACGTGCTGGTAGGGTGATCACAGCGAACACCTAACAAACTTGAACCCTTTAGACCGAGACTGACCGAATTAGGTCCTCAAAATGGATGTCATTTTCCGGAAGCAAGTGTGTTGATCCAGAAAAAGACTGCGAACATTTATCCTTGATGAACTTTGCGACACACACCTTGACGTCGTAAAAATGATATGAATATCCCGTTTTTACGTTAGCAACACTGCAACAGCGATCAAATCGTGTGCGTTAGGCCAAGAAAGCTAAAATACACCCCCCAAAGGCATCGCTGTGCCATTGGAGATGGCCAAAATCATCACCAAAGCGAATTTATTTGAACTTTCTGGCTCGTTTAAAAATCAAGTGATTTTACTGATGGTGGATGTCTACTCCAAATGAATTGATGCTCATTCTTCCAACCGCAACGAAAACCAGTACAGTAATCAGATTACGTACGGCCGTAGCAGCATTTGGTTTACCAGAAACTATCGTGGTCTAAAACGGTTCTGTGTTGATCGGTGTTGAATTTGCGGACTTCATTATTTCGAATAGAACAATGTATATGGTTGCACCATTTTATCATCCCGCTTCGAACGGCCTGGCCGCATGTGCGTCTGGATCGCGTTCTACTTGCCTGTCGGGATCTTGTCAACGAAGCCACTGACAACGGTCACGTCGGAACCATAATAGACCGCCGTCCGCATACTCAGTTGGACTTAATCCATGAAGGTCCGTATTCAAAGTGAATCGCTAAATAGGAACTAAAGGAAAACCGTCTCGATAGGAATATTGAAAACAGACCTGTGCCAGAGTCAGACCCTGTCCTTATGCGTCCACACATTGGAAACACACTGCAAAACGCTACTCCCATAAACGTCACTAGTGAAATTATGTAGACTCAGATAGAAGGCGCGCGAATGTCGCAATGCCATCTTGATCATGCATTTCCGGTCCGAGAAACGCTGAGTTACCGATATACCCATCCCCTGAAACACCTTTTGCACCATGACTGACCTAAAGAACATCGCTAACTTTCCTCATCGCAGATCTAAGCGTCAGCGTCATTCAGTATACCATTTTCAGGCCGCATATCCTCAACTGGCGGGGGAAGAAATGATTCGTCCGCATGATGTATCATCAACTGTTTCACACGTGCTCCGTGCGTGTCCTCTGACCAATCGATAGCCACTCGGATTGGCCACCTTGTCGACGGTGGGAACTAGTTGCACACGATTTTTGCCTTCACAGTGGCTACCGGCTTACGCTGAACTTAGTATTCTACACCTGATTATATTGTTGTCTTCGCAGTAAGCCGTTTTATTAATCCAATGTCATTCTGTTAAGCGTTAGACGTGACAACAAAAAGACAGACTGTCCGCAACAAAATTTCCAGCCGATTGGTTTTGAACATACAAAATAGTTTGAGCTTCACTGAGCCTTCATTTTTGGTAGTACAGACAAAACTCAAATAATCTCTCTGGCGATTCAGCTTGGCCGCGGTTTTTAGCAGTTGATTACTGCCACATCGCCTGCGGCAAAACAGTGTACACCTGTTATATCATCCTGAAATTTCCAGTCACACTGCACCTTTCTGCGACTTATCCTCATCTGCGGGACAAGCAAGTTTAAATATGCCAACCCATGAATGTGGTGGCCGATTCCAAAGCTCGGGACTACTCGCCACTCTGGTGACTTTCATATATTTCTCGCTCCTCATGGCTTTCTATCTGTGGAATAATCGTTTGATCGTGCAAATAACCCTCGTCGCATATCAAATGATTATTTTTCGAAACGAACGCGTCCAAACTTGTAACGGAGTTGTTGACATGATTTAATAAGACGTTCAATTCTATTCAGTGACTAACAATCTGGTAACGAACATCCAGACTAGCGTGTGTCATATAAGACTTATGAAGAGCAATCGCAGCTCCATTCGGCTCCAGTCAAGAAGCAAAATCGAAGTTAACGGCTGCCCTCTGTGCTCCCAAAATAGGCCGACCGTAAGGGCGCTCCTCTCCATCGCTGCAGATGTAACGGTTAGTGATGACTCCTTATTCCGCCTCGGCTGCGTCACAAAGCATATGCAACTCAGTCACACTTGGCAAAATCACTGGTTCTCAAGCACCTACGGAGCCGCGTAAAACCAAGTTCTGTCAGATGTTTTGGTCTGTCTTTTTGCCCCGAATTCTCCGTTATACTTAGTGGGTTATTTTACCCAAGCATTTCGTGGAACTGCTCTTGTAATCACATTTTCCCCACTATTTATCTTAGAGCAACAAACCTGAGTGGATCATATATACCAAGGGTGGCTGAGTGGACACTCGCTCTGGATTATCCGACAGTCTGCAACATATGCAACAGAGGAAGACGAAGACATAACGTGATATGTTAACCTTTTATTCAATTTCATCGGTGGTAAACGTAAAACATACCATTTATATACATCATATAGATGAGGTCAAACAGGGGCTAGAAATGCCTACCAAATATTATGCAGTCACGACCATGACAACCCGATAGGTTGCCACAACCAATTTTGTGTCCATAACGTCGGCTAATAAGCTCGCATGGGCCTCGCTTCGCAGAAACCTAATAACTTCGACTGCACGGCAATATCCTGGATTAGTTTAATTGGTCAAATTGGTTTTGTTGTCGTCGTAAGGTGTTTAGCAATCGACGACGTTGGATTTTGAGCAGTCAGTGTACCAAGTTGAGGCCGGTGCGTCATCTGTTGTTTCAACCACTTCGGGAGGTGTTGGACGACTCGCTATGATTGTTGTCTATCTGTTCTGGCTACGTAAACGCCACCGCAACTACAAGTGAACTGGTACACAATATAGGAGACGGAACGGTTTGTCAAACTACTTTTGGGATTGCGGAGAGCTGGTCCTCTGGTGGCTCGACATAAGCGCAACTGCGCAGCCGCATATGTTCGAGCCATAGCAGACTTTAATTTGTGTTTTATCTCATTGGCTAGATGGCCACCTTTGAATGGTAAAAATAAGAAAACATCCTTCTTTTGAATCGTCAGTATGGATTCAGTGCTGTTGTTCACCCTATTATGCGACATAATGAATTTTCGAGGTATCCTTTTGTTAGTAAAGTTCATGTCAACAACTCCTGTTCTGTCCGCAGAGTGTCCGGGGTGCAAATACGTCCGACTGTAAGGGACAGTGTCTTAACCAAGCCCCGCCTGTGTACAACAGAGACAAAGCTGGAAAACTGAAGATATTAATCACCCCATGTTGCCTTGTGGTGAGCTAAGCGTTGTAAAGTACTATCCGCACATCTAGTAATGAGTATAACCTAAAAAAAAGCCTAATACTGTTCGGTTCAACTTCGTGAGTTAAAGATAGGTTGGGGTGAATATTATTGAGAAAGTTGAAAAGCAAGTCAAAATGGGTGACGTTCGTAAAATAGATATCATTAACGTATCGTTTGCACAGTAATGATTCGTCTACGTAGTCCGGGATTACCGCTTAATCATTCCTAAGCAGATGACCGCTAGTGTTAAGCCTAACGGAATACCCATAGCCACACCGTCCATCTGTTTGTAAGCAAGTCCCTCAAAATCGAAACGACTGTTTACTGTACATAACAAAATAAGATCTTTGAGGTATTCTAGTGGGACACCTATATCACAGTTCTGACTGGGAATATTCACGTAAAAAATCAATTGCCCCACGAAGAGAAACATTTTTAAAGGGAGAATCAACATCCACAAAATGCATTACTTGAATAATTACCGAAGTGATCTCCAAGATTTCAGCTACTTCGAAAGAGTCTTTCAAACATTGTGATGATAAAACTTTAGGAATGAGATCCAAAATGTCCACTAGCCAACGAGCAACTTTATGGTAAGCAGATTTGTTCATACACAAGATTTAGTGGGGGTGTAACATCCTTGTGAAATCCTCGGTAACCTTACAGTCGGGGTGTTTCCGTGTCAGCTGGTTTCAGATGTCTATATGGAGCTTCAGATATGTGTCCATGTAACAACAACATCCGAAGTTGCCTTGCGGTTTGCTTTTCCAACAGTATGTTGTTTTCCGCCGTCCGGTCAACTTTGAACTATCTGTGGTCTTTCAAAATGGTGTTCATTTTTCTCAAATACTCGTCCTTGGCCATGGCGACAACACTGGGGCTTTTATCCGGCTTAAAGAATACCAGATGTTGCATGTCTTTTAGTTCCTTCATGACCCGATCGTGTTTCTGCTTTAGAGAACACGGTTGGCAAATGGGCGCCGACAAAGCTGGTTAGAGACATTCACCAAATTTTTACGGAGCCAGCTCGTCTCGTCAGACGATGTAGGCATTCAAATTAATGTAGTGTTCATATTGTTAACAATCTTGGATGATATTTTGAACTTCAGTTCGAGTGAGTGACTCTGGGTGAACACAGTGGACGAAAGGTTGTGCACACGTTTCAGACCATCACCAAAATACACGCCTATTTCGACTGAATTTGAAACAGAGCGTTGAAGAGAGCGACGAGTTCCACCCCTAGGTATTTCGAGGGCGTCTCTATAGGAGATCTCATAATTTATTCGGCAGACCGATGACAAACCAATAAGAACGCCAGCGCACTTGTTAATCTTTTCAGGACTGACGTCAATATACGAGCATGTTAATCTCGCGAGATCTATGGTGTTTCTGCGTAATTTTTCCTTGGACAGCGGTTTGGAAAACGACGTCGAAAAGTGGCTTGATCGCATACATTCCTCCTAGAAATCAATGCATATCCGTTTCACTGCTGCCTCCGCTGCCACATACAGGATATGAGTGGACTTTGTCGTCCCATTCGATAGTTCCCATGTCGCATCGCATTGCGAACAGCCAATTTAATCGGGAACATCATAACTGTAGTGGCCCGGAAACAACCCCGGTCTACCTGCTGTACGAAGTGCAAAATTCTTCCCAAAATCCTAGCTCGCATTGTACATAGGACCTTAAGGATCTTTGCCCGCCGTCTGCTTGATGCATGCGATCGCGTTTGTTTGCCTCCATGTTTGTCAGCCTATGCGCGCCAATCGCGCCACCTGTACTTTTCCGGCTTGCTCGCGAGCTCGGCGGTCGGATCCTCAACCTCCTTAGCTACTTTGGCGTGTCAGCGCCGTTTTGGGCTGATCAAGCCAAATTGTAATTATCGTATAATATTTGCGGTCTTCGGCAATTATCGGTATTTTCATTTCGCGTCTGGTATTGTTACGTATACTTGGAAAAGCGCTAATATAGTGCACGCACGCACTAAATAACTGTGAGACGGCAATTTTGTTCGGCAAACTTTTCACCTAGTCAAATGTGATGTCAAATTAGGAGCATAGTTATTCGCCCAAGAGGTATCCGGTTAGAAAGATATCGGTTCGCACACGCGAACGTCCGTATGAACAACACGATACAAGATACTTTTAAACGGCTTCTTGCGTCCTTCTTCTGTAGTCTTCAAACAGATTTTGCATGCATGAAGCATGAGATAACCTTAACTTGATATATTACCATTCGGTACACAGTGAGTTTCCTTCTGCGGTCTTCTTGGTACCATCGGGGTATTACCAGAGTATCATGGTAGGCTTCAAGTGAACGTACCTGCAGACTAACCCATTGTCAACTGCAACGCTTGCTGAATTGAACTTAAACCACTGAGACGCATGCATAAGTAGTGACGTAAGGTCCGGTAAGGTTAACAACTGATTACTCAGGGGATTATAAACATACCTTGTCGAGTGGTCCAATACAACACCCAGCTTGTCAGACTTCTTAGACCTAACCATAGGGTGGTGAGACGTGAACCGATTATTGAAACGCTCACCAAGTTCAGTGTCTATAAGCAAATATCACTGAAACTTTCATCAGTTTTAGCCCCCACGAAAGTGGCAAACTTTCGGATTATGGATTATCCGGCTATTGGGTTTGATGATTACTTCAAAAGGAAAACGATCAGGATGCCGCAATCCATCGTTCTCGAATGTTCACGAAAATAATGGCGGGGCAATCACTCCCCGTAGAGTTAAGGCTTAAAGGTCGCTCCAATGGGAACACGGTCATTTTAGAGCGATCACTAGTGTTTAAAATATTTTTGAAGGTTGTAAACTCGATAGTTCAAGCAAAGTATCCTTAGCTAATCAATTGTAAATGAGTAGTGTTAACGAGAAGATTGAAATACATCATGGAATGGAAAGTTTTCCATCATTTCCGCGAAAAAAACCCACTACTTCTGTTAACTCACATTTTTGAGTCGTATAAATGCGCTCACGGTAACTTTCGAAATGAACAACTTCATCCTTTAACCCGGAAGTGTTTAATTTTGCCGCACTTCCAAGATATCTTTGAACTGAAAATATACGGTAATACAATGCTGGTATTGTATTCCAACAAGAATACTAACCTACTTGATAGTGAAATATGTATGACAACGTTTCCATCTTCCTTGTCTATACGGCATTTATACTATTTCTCCGTTTTCGCACGACTTCATGTAGATAATGGTCGACGGAACGTTGTTCCTGTAAGTGGTTGAAAACGACATTATTATATGGCTGTTTCTATCTTTGGTGTGTATGTAACGGCGGTATCACGTTCAACTCTGACACTGAGTATATTCAGAAGTTAATTCTGTTCACTCTACTGCATTGTTTCTAACAAGAGTGAGGTCGCATAGCGTTCACACGAAACAGTATATGGAAACAGATCAACTCAAGCTGTCTGCCGGTCACTGGGATGTATGTTTATCAGCAGGTCACTGCTTAGTGTTTAGAACGCCAACTACTATCGCGGTGCGGAAGAATATTCCAGCCAGCATGACAATCAGCGGAGTCGAAGAGGATACTTGACGTGTGACCCCAAACGCCTCGAATAAAAGTATCTCGTTACTTACCTCAGGTGTTCGTTCTAAAGGGGCAGCTATTAATGTGAACTCACACTGCGTACACAGACGTCACTCGCAACTTAAGTTCTGTGGAAGGAGCAGTTACCAATGTGGACGCACCTACACGTAGTTCATATTCCAGGTCAGTCAGACGAACACCCGAGGAAAGTAGTTGCACCTACACGAAAGTCGGACAGCTGGTTAATGACACCCAACCCCACACCCTCATCTTCATGAAGATCTGGCTTAAAATGGCATAAGTAACAATGAATTCACTGTCTGTATATACATCATCTAATGGACTGACCCGGCCTTAAAGAGAATTGAAGACCATCCGTTCCCCCTCATTGAGAGTCCCTCGACACCCAGGGTTATCCAGGAATTTCAGTTCTGCGTTAACTGTAATGTTCTGTGGCTTAAACTAGCAATGAATGGCAAGAACAAATGAGGATTATTCATTCCCCTCAGATGTGACACTTCCAAAGAGGATGCTGTTTTGATAGACCCAGAGTACGTCCTAGGATCGCAACCTTCTTCTCGTTGACCATTTATGACATCAATGCATCCGAGATAAACTAAACATAAGTGCCTCATCAATGCTGTGAAAGCAGATTCGTAGCCTCCTTATCAATATTGTGACAACGAAAATCGTGGTGTAACGTTTTGCACACTATTTTCCATTCCAAAATT
>JTDE01009720.1:4163-14868 GCA_014338405.1 Paragonimus skrjabini miyazakii | reverse complement strand
AGGTAAGCAGTTCTGTCCATCTAATTACTCATACCACGGCGAAAAACAGTTCGATAAAGCAAGACCTGTGCTGTGCAATTCACACTTTTTTTTCGCAACTCGCGTGCTTACATCCATGAACGGGAATTTCAGTACACAACGCAGTGAAGTTTCTAATCGAATGCCATGTGCACTTCCACCTGGTTCTGTGAGTTTGGTGGACCTTATCTGTCACAGATTTTCGCTTGATACTTCTCGCACGTTGGCCTGATTTCTGAATGATGACGTGTTCGGTCGCTCGCATTGTCCACAGTCCATTCGCTGTGGGTTTTCACTGCTACTCACTACCGCTTCGAGATATTCCACTGAGTGTTCCAGTTTTTGTATGCATCGATATACACGAAAACAGTAAAAACATGGTATTTATATCTTATTGTCACATACCCACGCTTTCTTGAGTTACGTCACGCATCGCCAGGTCAGAAACTAAGACGGTGTTGCTCGAGAGTATGTCTCTGGTACATTAACTATTTTTTCCCCCAGTACATCTAAACATACCTACAGGAACAAAAAGGAGAGCAACAACGCTCAAATGTGAAGTCCACAATGAACTGTCGACCACGCGATAATTAATAGGTCAATCTGGGTACGCTGTTAAGGTGAGCATTTCCTTTTCCGCCTGTTGTACGAGTACTTCACATTTCCGACAATCGGAGTATGGCGCATAGAGAGACAACTCTCAGCTACCTATGGTAAAAAAACGGACAGGCCAATCCCCATTTTCTCCCAAGGGATTTTAGGGTGGGACAACCAGGAAAAATGAAATATACGAACCCATGACTGTAATCTAATAAAAGAATTCTATCGGCACATCTCCAATTCTCGACCGATCCTTCTCCCAAATTCTGACACTTCTAGTACAACATACACCATTTCAGTGGTCAATGCGTGTGTCAGCAAGAGGATGAGTATTTCCTCTCCCTCATTCGAACAATAGAAGCATGCATGATTCTTACTAGTTTTCTGGGGGCAGCTATGCAGCGACTATAACAAATAATGGCTTGATAATCGTACTTTATTGAACACCTTTGATACTTCTGATGTGCAACCCACGACTGTTTTAGGCAAACTGTTAAGTTATTACTTCCGTTCCAGAACCGAAATCACAATTCACTACGTGCTTCGCTAGCTTGACGTGCTTTCTTCTATACACCAGAGTCAATAACAACGCAACCGGCTGTCTTCTTACAGTGTCTTCTGCAGTTCGATGATGAGAATCAGATGAGCTATTATTCCGTTGGATCGTTTTCAACAATTTATGACCACGTTAGATTCGAACATTTCGTTACAGTGTGTCGCTTGCGTAAGCACTCGATTTTACTTGTTCGTACGTTCAAGAAATATATATATAATACATGTATAGGTTTAAAATACTTGGGACAGGCACACAGTCAATGGCGAGCGATTTATCGTAACGTTTCAAATCCACACTAAAATTCGTTATCAAATGAATGAATGAGTGCCGAAATTAGGCTGTTTCGCCACTTGCCGTGTTCGTTTGTTGATCTGTATTCACTTGTCTTCTGTTTCACCGTCAATTATGTCAGTAAAATTCTGTAAGAGTTTGGTCAGGTTTCCGGAGGAAGTCACCATTCATCCTTGTAATACCATACTGCTACTGTGGGCGATCTAATTCCGGATTGACGATGACCACTGCCACACAGGAAACTAGTGGTTTGGATCCGGAAACAGGTCTCGCATCGGGCTCCAAGTAGACGGAGGCTTTTGTCATCATGCAGAAACAGAGTGTTAAGAACTCTTGAGGCCATGCACATATCACGCATGCAATAGCACCTCATGACGACCAGGGATGACAGAGACACTGTACCGCAACTCGTTCAGCGAATGATCTACCAATCGAAGAGCATCGACTGGGTTCAAAATAAGCGTATCCAGGTTCGGGCGGTTGATTAGGTAGCACATCCTCCTGAACAGCCTGTCCTGCCAAGAAGCAATAAATTGAGACTCGTCAGTGAGATGCACAGTGCTAGTGGATGCATTTTGTACCGTCTTGTTTGTTGTCTACTTTGCTAGTTTGCTAATGACTTCCCAGGTACCTTTAAATAGAAGCGTACTGCCTGAGGCTCTGTCGAGTCGCAACTGTAGTGGTGTACCACTGATGGGAAGTTTCTGCGGCTGGCAAAGTCGATTTTGAACACGGGATGAATCGATGTCGAGTTTGCAGAATGCCTCTTGATCGGGCGCATGATTTGGCTTCGTGTGCGGTATGCTGAGCGTAAACAGTATGCCAGATTGACAATGGTCTTTTTTGCAGCCCAGCTGCTTGAATAGGGGAAAGCAAACCCAGTTCCAATCGCCACAGTTTCAACGGGAACAGTAGGCAGTTCGTTCAAGGTCACGTCTTTGAACCTGCGATTGGTAACCCGTGGCGTATGCAGTGTTGGCCACTGTGAACGAAAACCCACGTTCTACCAGTGCCGTGTCGTGTTTAAGGTTCAGCATGCGTTGGTATTCTAATATCAGTACACACAGATTGACATCAGGGTCGTGGCCCGGTTTAACGAGGGGGCGGAGGCGGAGGTTTCTCCATGTATGCCTTACGTGAGGCATTTGAATCAATCCTCCAATATAGATTTGAGCTTGGACCGCAAGCATTCAGGGCTGATAGTGTTGGCAAACGTTGTATAATCAACCACCTCGTTCTTTGCCGGCTTGAAACACTGGTACCGTGTACTGAATATGCAAGACTACTCCCAAAGACCTCAGACAGCAGCTTCATTATCTCGATCAGAACATGATTGCGAGCGCGTTTCGACAAGAAATCGACGTACTTTTCATGTTTACGTGCGCCCAGCTTTCGTAATAAAAGCCTGACCTTCCAAGCATCATCGTATAAGCTAACCCCAGTCAGGAACATGTCGTCCATTCGTCGGTATCACGATCCAAATGTAACGTCAGAAATCGGATCGTATACGAACTCGGTGATGTTGATTTCGTACTAACTGCTGACCGAAAACGTCATGCGGGACTGACAGCTGAACTGACTTACAGCTGCTCCGAGTAGTTTTGTCTGTGGCGCTTCAAATCACTACTGTTCGAGCATCACGGTCTTTACATGGTCTGCGGATAACTTAATCCTGGATCAAGATGATCAAACGGTTAAGGTAACCCCGTCGCCAATTGTTGTCGGCAGACATCAACACTTTAAACGAATATCCCGACCAGATATACTAAACCCCGACCGATTTTGCACGACCCACACATTACCATACGTGACAAGATGGCAGAGAAGACAAAGAGGGCAGTCTACCAATAACCTATGTATTCACCTGAACATTTTAACTACCAACACCGGCGGAAGTGCGGATGTAGTTAGATAAAATCGTGACCGTGAGCGCCACATGAAGGCGCGAACAATCATTCAAATGAACATGATGTAGGTGTCTAGTGAATGGTATAAGCCACGTCAAATCTAATTTCGGACTCCTGCTCTTAGGGTTACGTTTAACCAACCCTCCACCAAAAGAAACTCTTTGTAGCAATATGGATTTGGCAGGTACATATCATCAAACTTCAACAGTCGGAGATGATGTACCCAAAAACCGCAGTTTACTCTCCTCCCTTTGGTCTTTTAAAATTTTTTCGGATGCCATTTGGTTGGAACAGCGCAACTCAAGACTTTTAACGCTCTATTCGCAAATTCACACACCGATTGGATTTTATTTCCCCATATCTGGACGTTATCTTGATAAACAGTTATTCGCAAAAAGAACATTTCAAACAGCTTCGCACCCTACTGGGCTGGTTGACTTAACATGGCGTCAGAGTAAATCTCGTCAAATGCGAACTAGACTAAACTACCATTGAGTTTCTGGGTAACCAGATATCAGAAAATGGAATCGCCGCATTGCCGGATAAGGTTTAAGCCACCTGTGAATAGATTAAGTAAATTACTTTAAGTGACTTCGTCTGGTTAATCAGTATAACTGTTTCACACACCACTGTGCACACAATGCAACCAGTGACCGATTCATTAGATGGAGATGAACATAAATTCCACTGCACGGAGGTTGCATGCACTGCGATCGTGGAGTTTAAGGATATGATTGCTGAGTAAGCTCGTCTTGCTTATCGAGACCCAAACGCACCGCTATCAATTATAACAAACGTCTTCGACATTGCTGTCAGGGTCATGTTACAATATACTGCCAACCATTGGAAATCTTTAGCCTTCCTCTTCAGATGAATACATCATGTGGAACGTTGTTACGTCAGAGAGAGACGCAGACTTATAGTGATGTGTACGAACTGAGGGAGTTGCATGAGCTGTAAATTCAAGAGAGTAGCTTGAATGTTGCGTGCAATGGATTTGTTATATACAGCTTAAAACAATCCTTTCTATCGTCACAATGACTCGTGAGAGAATGGAATCAAAGAGCATCATTCCTTGAATGACTTTTAGTACCAATAAAACAACAACAACGGATGGACTGTAAGGTCGGTGGTTAGACAGGTTACTCGCCGCGTTGATTGCCATTCTAGCAAGTGATCACCTGATCGACCCCGCCAAATTGTTCAAGCTATCGTAACGTGCTCATAAGACGAAACTGCTGGTGACAAGGGAATTAATGCTAATCAGACAACATCCGCCAGTGTTCTGTGTACAGAAGGTGCAGGCGAAATCAATTTATTTTACACAGAACCGACTGCATTATTAGTTCGAGAGAGAATAGAACTATTTAGTTGGTCCGTTCATTCGTTTTTATGCGCAGATGACATGAAATCTGCTGGTTTCACGTTATGGAAGAATGAGAACAACTCGAAATGTTAACATTTTGCGCAATATGTTTTCTCTCGTGAGACTAAATGGATATAGGCAACTTAGTGTTTTAAACTTAATTTGAGTATAAGAATTCTACACAGGTGACAGTGCATACACATAAATTACGTTCTTACCTTCTAAATTCATCAGGGAGCAGAGCATTCTCACGCAATCCGTATTTGCGGTAGACGCTGAACGACACGGGGAAGTCAAGTATAGTGTCAAAATCGAAAACCCAGTGCGAACCGGAAGCGGTGTGAATCAGAAATACATGGTAGTCCTGTAGCGCTGAAGACTATTAGCACGCCGACGAACTATCACTACTCACCCATACAATCATGTGGTCACTCTTCGGGTTACCTTTAGCTTGCGCAAATAAAGCAACCTGTCACAGATAATGGTTTATCAGCAACAAAAATGAGTAACCGATGAACTTGAGTTGGATACGAATACAACGTGAAATTCCCCAGACAAATTGTCAGCTTGTAGTTTCTGTAATAAGAGGTATACATTTTCCTCACTGAGGTGAGTATGCTGATCAAGAATGTACACACAACTTTACCAATAATTGGGTGTGTAGATGAAGTCAGTTCGACGGTAGGGCTGAGAAGCCATAAAATTCACTTTTGCATATGTAAATCCTGCAACAGTAAAAGAAAACAGTTCGAAATGCTGTGTGGACGCTTGTAGATCAAGAAATGTGTCTGAAGATGGCGTTGTGGGCGGCGCCTCTGTCCGGGTTGTCAATTAGTGGCCGGTATCAAGAAACGTATGTACATGTCGCCATGAATGGCTTGCATCACAGTACTTACGATTTCACCCGTATATCAAGCGGTTAGTATAAAGCCATAGGAATACCACGAAGTGGGTAGCGTAAGACTTCGTCCGTTGATCTCAGACAGGCCAAATCCTGGGCGTGCATTACCACGTTTGAAAATGACAAACACTACTAGCCATAATACTAGAACAGTCGAAAAAATTACTACCCTCCAATGTCCAAGCTGGACAATCTGGCCTTCTTAGCATCCTCTAGCGACAAAACGACTAAAGTGGGGGAAAAACATGGCAATACAAGGTTCCGACATTTCATAAATCATAAACTGGAAACGAACACCTTCGATCTGTTACTGTACACATAAAATCATGTGCAATACACTAACATCGCACTACCGACACACTGGTGCGTGTGGAAATCTCATTAACTCTTCGAAAATTCGCGTAATAAATTGACAAAGTACAAACTAAAAAACTTTACAAGACTAATACATTAGTACGTGTTTATTAACTGGAAGGAGCGTTGCAACTGTGTGTCCATACAACTAGTGCAGGAACTACCTAATAATATACTACACTCAACTTATCGAGACAGATGAGGATATCCCTATCCGTTGAAGTACACACACAGTACATACATATCTTGATATTATGCCTGTATTTCTGTTCATATGGGATTAGCCACAAAAGAAAGTTCTAAACTAAAAACTGATCAAGATAAGATAAGAATACCAGAGACCTTAACTTTATTACGCCAATTGTTCGGATGTACTGTAATAAGCTGCAATGTACATGATGGTGTACGAAAGAAATATACCGTTCAGCTGTGTCCATCCAATAGACTATCAAATAGCCACTAGTGATTAGTATCTCTACTCATTAGAACTTTGGACAAGATTGAAACATGTTGCCTGCTGTTAAGAAGCATGCCCTTTGTAATTTTGCACATCTGTCTCAGATTATTCAGACGCTTATCCTCCGATGAAGTGACGACAAAGCCAGTTAAATAATTCGCATCTTCCATCCAACAAAACCATTCATATAGTGTTAACTTTGAATAGGGCTTTCGTCAGTCACAGACAGACTTGACATTTACGACAGCACTCTCATGTTTTTGTTTTCCATCGCTTGCATACAGAATCGTTCAGTGTGGCGAACATAATGGGCACACTGTTCCACGTGACGTCCTTCATAGCATGGACTACTTGTTCCGGAATACGTATGCGCATTCTGCCGGTTCAATGCTTGATGCGGATCACCACTTATTAACGCATCACAGTGGACCCACAACTGTTACTTTGCTCTTGCCTTCATTATGTCCCAGACGTCCTCAATGGGATTCCGCATGGACGAATAAAGTGCTAATCGTAATAGCTGTGTTCCTTGACATAAATACTCGACAGGATGCTTTCCAAATCAGTATGACATGGGGAGCTTCGTCACAGATGACTACTATTGTAGGCATATCTGCGGCGGTGTTCAGGTTACCTAACAGAACACGGAACCATTGTCTATAGTCATCACTGTTGCAGGCATCCCTTCACATCGTACAGGTTCTAATAGAGCTTTTTATCATTATTCCAATCACATGTAAGTTTCGACCTCTGTTGTCTGTGGCAGAAATTCATGCTTTCGTTCTCTTCAAAAAGCGTCCCATTGACCATGTGCGAAACAAGTTGAAGTTAGCCTTGTCAATTTAACAAAGGAGCTTGTATAGTGATTCAATAGTCGACGAACAAAATACCGTCACACCAGTCGGTTCTTAAAAGTGTCTATGCTGACGGAGATTTGGCACAGCTTTCTCAGTGTTGAACTGTCCATTCAAATATCGGCTAACAATGGTCGTCGATACTTCCTTCGTAAACTGCTTTCGCGCACATTTTGAAAAATGCGAGGGTCACTGTCGGGTTCGTGGAGATCCACTCCAATATCATGTTGACTTCCGATTCACTCTAAATTTCACTTTCATGTCTTATGCGAGAGTGTGCTTCGTAAATGACAGGATCGACAGAAACGTTTGTACGTAGTCATGCAAGTGACTACTTAGACGAGCTATTGTGGGTCAATCATTGCCCCTTTCAAAAGACTTAACAATGTGCCTGTACATATCGGAACTGATACGGCTGTGCTGTCTGTCACCCACTGCTAATTTAGGAATACTAAAACGTGCTTACGAAGCCACTTGACTGCACCGGTGTTGTAGATCACAGGACGACTGACGACGTACATTGGTTCGTGCTCTCTGCCCTTTACAGGCTAGATTTTGTATCCGACTGGACCATATGATGGCTTTTACAACTCAAGTGTCCTTTCGGACTTCGCCCTACCGCAGTAGCCAACGCGTGCAGTTGGAATCAGAAAAAGTCGCTAGGGATGACTCCAGCAGATCAATCATAACCCACTTTTGTAGCCTGAAAATCCAACTGAGAAATCTTAATGTCCTACAACGAACGGCTTTTACACAGAAGATTCTTTCTCAAGCCTAAAGGAGAAACCAGTGTTGAAAAAGATATAGAAATGGTGTTGTAGTGACCTGGAAATACCCCCGGTTTGCCTGTTGTACGATGTGTAAAATCCTTCCCAAAATCTTAGCTCGCATTGTACATAGGACCTTTAAGGTCTTTGCCTGCCGTCTGCTTGACGCATGGGATCGCGTTTGTTTGTGTGTATGCCTGTCGGCCTATGCGCGTCAAGGACGCCAAACACTTTCTTCCGATTGTTCACGCGCTCGGATCTTTAGCCTATCTAGCTATTTCGCGTATCGGTGTCGTCTAGCGCTGATCGAGACAATTTATAATTATCGTATAATGTATTTGCGGTGTCCACAATTATCTGTATTTTCATTTCGCGTCTGGTATTGTTGCGTATACCTGAGGAAAAGTTAATTTAGTGCACATACGCATTAAAGTGTGAATGCAGACACGCCATTGACTACTGCACACCAATATCGCGGTTTACGCTTCTAACTAGCGACTTCAGTGGTCACGAGGACCCGTCTGGCAGGCGACACTTACTCACTTTGCTCAACGGAATAGTAAGGATATATATTTCGTGACAATGTCGTTGCTTGGCCATCACGTAATCTTATCCTATTGTTGATGGCCTCAGTATATAATGCCCAATACAGTGAACAATCAGAGTATGTGACCTAACCATCAAAGACTACGCAATGCGATTAGTTGACCAGTTGATCGCGCATCTCGAAATACGCTCCAGCGAACGGCTGTATTGATCACACGATCAGTCTACTTAATGTGGGCTAATTGGCGGAGACAACGATGGTCAAACACAGCAGGCCTGTTGACATCTTCGTTGCGAACAGACAACGTTTTCGAACCATGGAGCAAAACAGAATATACACAAGCATTATATACCCTTCCTTTTAGCGACAACCGAACGTCGTTTCGACGACACATGCTGGCACGTGCTTTTGCTAACCTTTCTGATACCCCATCACCAATATTACAGGTTGACGAGATAGTGCTACTCAAATATGTGAAAGTGTCCACGTTTTCAAAAGGAGGTAGGAGTGGGATACCATGATCTTGAAAGAGCACTCTGAAGATGCCTGCCATACAAACAGACCCGGTTATTCACCTTTTTCAGCATGGTCTATATTTCTTCAGCAAAGGGCCCAAGTAGGACAATATTGTCGGCGCATTCAACGTCCGTCAACCGTCCAGAAGGAAAATCAACACCAGTCACACTGGACTCCTCAGCCGCACATTCCAGAATGTCGTCTATGACACAATTGCACAGAGAGGGGGAAATCGGACAACCCTAAAGAACACCATTAGAAATGATGAACGCCTAATATAGTCGTTCATAGACTCTCACTCTGCTTGCAGAATAGGCATTCAGCGATCCCAATAGATTTACGTCTTTCCTTGAAAATCCCTTAAAAAGAAGGCAGTTTTAGCGAACCTTACGATCGACCGAATCGGAAGCAGTCTTTAGACCTAAAAACACCACGACCATCAGCTGTTTGTGAGACTGTCGATGCTTCAGGATCCGTCGCGGTGTGGAACTGTAATTAATGCACTCCCGATCGGACTACAATCCCGTCAGCCCTTCATGTATGACTTTTCCTGGCCTTAGTAAGCCGAGTAACTTGGGCACAACAGACACTAGACTGATCCCTCTGTGGTTGTCGCATAAACCTCGGGCCCACTCTTTAAAAACAGGAGTTACTGTTGATAAGTATCACTAACGTGCTACCTCTTCAATTTCCCAAACAAGCTGGAGGAGTTCCGTTTGTTTTGATATCAACTTCTTTCCACTATCCTTGAAAAAAGAGGAGGAGCAACTAGTCCAGGAGGTTTGTTAAGCTTTAATAACTTAAGCTTAAGGGTCAATACTGCTTCCGATAGTGGGTCATCTGGAACGCAGTAACTGATCGTTTGGATCCCGGTGTCCACAGGTTCCGGCTGAAGCTAGCCGAACCGTTCATTAAAACGTTCAGACCAGTTGTCGAATCGACACCACTGGATGGCGATAAGTGAAGCATCTTTTTCACATACGACCTCAGTTATAACTGCTTGACGGTCAGCACGACGAAGAATAATAGAAAATAGCGTTGTGCTATTGCCAGATGAAAGGGCTCGTTCTATCTCTTTCGACCGTTCGACCAAATGGTGCTCACGGCCTACGAGCAAGTTTTTGTTCAGGACGATCGTCATTATATTCACAAACAGATGGAATCGAGCGACGATAGTTCAGAAGGTTCACGACACGGCAGAAATCAAACTATGCGCAACCACACAGATCCTTTGGAAGATAATCTTCACAGCAAGTTCTCATTGCTACTGCAATTTGTTCCCAGTGATCGCTAGGTTTTCTCAGCTGAGTCGAGTTGGGCACTCTGCTCATCAATGTTTTCTGGTAAGCGTCATTTACGCTTTCTTTGATGAAATCCAAGTCAACTACATTGAAGTTGAGCGTATGACCTCCGGAAAAGTGACATCGGAACGTGTCAAGAACAACCTGACGAAATTAACGAGGCATCAGCAGACGTGCTGAGCAGAAAGACGAAAGGCCAGAAACTCAGGCTTTATTCATTTCACAATGCGGGTATGAGGAGCTGAAATGGACAACAAAAGATATGAATGA
>JTDE01009714.1:0-10982 GCA_014338405.1 Paragonimus skrjabini miyazakii | reverse complement strand
CGCCTAGTCGGCACCACGAGGAGATGGTTCAGCGCAGCGAATATTCTGTTTACCAATTCTGATGGCACTGACATCCGGCGTGCGTTTGGGTATGATCCCACCCGCATACCTGGTTTCGGTTGATTAGTTGCCGATAGTTCTCGCTTCTGTTCAGACATTCTTGATCGCAATATTTCAGCAATTCATTTGGTCCCCTCTCTCTTGCAAGCAGCTTACTAAATCTCGGTTCCGATTCATTCAATTTCCGATGGTTCCTATATTTGACCTTCGAATTTGGTTCTAACACGTTTCATCACCCATAGGACTTTGAGGTTTACTGTGCCGTGGCGGCCATATTACGAGTTTAAAGCGTTGACTAACTAATCTCCGCGATTCCACCAACTCTCGCATTGGTCTACTCGTAAACTGATCTACTGGTCTACTAACAATCGTAACGTCCACTCATAAATTGACACAAATGTCGAGTTCTTCGTTGCACCTTAAGGTGAGAGATAGTGAACAGACAGAATTAATGGTAAAATCTCATCCCGATTTATTTATTAACATTTTTAATATTCCCTTTGATTATCTTTGTCTGTCAGTAGGTTGGACTTGGGTTAGTTTGACATAATGCCAACTATCCGGTTTATGAATTTGCCTGCAACGATGTGTTACTGCGACTTTCTTTGTAACGCCCTCACGCTGATCACGTATGGTGACTGCATCTATTCAGTTGTGAGGCTATCTGTCTAGTATTCCCAAGTAAGCCTCAAAAATAAACAAATAGATCAGTTCTGGTCTTTTCGTTTTGTCCACTTGTAACTTCGAAACAAAAAATGTCATTTCAACCGGTCAAAACCATGTCGATGCATTGTGTCGCGAAGCAAATGAATTCCAATTTCACCGCTATACTGCTCAGCTGCTGAATGACAACTCCCATACAACTTACAGGCAGATTGTAGTCTAGTGTCAGTTCTCTGCATGAAAGCGACGCAATCCAGCTGCTTCCAGTTAGGTTTGACTGTATACAACATTAATTCGTCAATGGAACCCTCGCAGCCAATGCGTTCACAGCGGGCTTAATGGGCTAGCGAACGGAAATCTACCACAGTGGTCAAATAATATAATCTTGCTGATGCGTAGTTTCGAATATACTGTTTAGCACTATATCCGGAAAACTATATATACTTGTATTCATTCGAATAATACCATATTCCTTTGTATGTCAACTCATATGCGTTGACGGAGCTTTTAATAGGATGGTGGTAGTTTCGAAAAACCTATGATCCCATCAAATAAATTAATGAGACTTAAATTGATCTAACGGTAGGAAACTCGAAAGTATAGACAACAAGTGGACAGTTCTGACCAAAGTGTACACTTTTTGGATGACTACTGACTGATAAACTTGTTACTCGATACCAAACTTTCCCAATGAAGTATAATTCGAGTTAATAGCCGTGTAAAAATTATGGAATCGAACAGCAAACAAACCGGGAGTAGAACATCGATTTTGATGAGAACTTCTTTGTGTTTTCGATTTGTCGGTTTCCCATTTTGTTTTTTACACCGCTTATTACGCGACAACCACCCATTTGAACTTTCTCTTTCCATTTGGATGACAATTTGACCAGGTCTGCTCTGCGCAGATTCACAGTTCTAATACTGTAATGAACAGGCAGAACAGCAGGCCGAGTATATATCCAAAGGTTTGTTACTCAACACGTCGCAATACTAGAAATAGCCAAAGAGGGTAATGATGCAGAGATATGACGAATTTAAATTTACACCCAATTGTCCCTCTTGATCACCTGACTGTCTGTTGATCCAGGATCTTTGTGCACAACGTTGACGTGACGGTCTGAAAGGTGAGCCAAACAACCGTGAACAAACTACCCCTTCAAATTTGATCTGCGTGCACTTACTAGTTTCGAACGCGCGTTGCATCATGTTGACCATATTCAAGAACGAGTTATGATTTAGGCAGTTAATAATCTAAAAAATCGAGTTCCAGATATAAAGACGGTTTAAAAGATGGAGCCTGTATAAATTACTCAATGGTCTGGCGGGCTGAGACAGGGTAAAGTAGCATTATTTGGCTCCGCTCATAAATCCCAAGTCAGCGACGCGTGTAGTAAGCAAGTCTGCCAAGTTTTGTAGGGCATGTGTGAATCCTTATGCGTTGGTCAGCATGATTACTTGTGTTATGTTCCACCAATTAGTGTTTTATACAAGTATATTCCCTCTCACCTTGTTGTATCTAGATTTTGTTTTATGCCAGTAAGTTCAGTTTCATCTTATACGTTTGAAACCATTTTGCACTTGGTCACGAACGTTCACTAAGATAATTTTGTTTTCATTAACGTTTCCACCAGTATACTTATTTTTGCATAGTTTAGTTTGAACGTTGAAAGGATTGGCACTGTTTATTCGCTGATTGCAACTTGTATTTTCAGTTTGTTTCTGCACGACCGTACAGCACTATGTTACTTCCAATCTTCCTCATTCAATAAGCAATTACTGTTTGATGTGCATTGTTCAGTCGGTCGTCATTATTGGACGATACTTTGCGCAAGTCACCATTCGTTTAACAGATAGGGTTTCATTTCTGTACATCGCAGAGATAAGATGGGGCATGGATTTATCCGGTTACTGACCCGTGTGTACAATTTGAACTTAAGGATCACTAGACTGGGAGGGGAGACGATTGATGTATAAATTCATATTGGTCACTTTTACTTTCTAGGTAATGAAAGTCTGGGTGACGTGCTTAAAATGACGATTAATTAAAACACGGAAATTTATGTTGAGGTTCTAAGCTTACCGATAACTTGAACAATGAACGATCACAGTTTAAGAGAATAATTGCCATTTTTAACACGGGGATAATACCACTGTTGGCAGACTCCATCCATAAACCAGAAATAACGAGGTTTCGGAACAAACGAACAAGTGTTATGTGAAGTCTGCAGGCTGAATTTTGTTTGAATGGTCTTAATGGATAACCGATTGTAGCCAACAGTTTTGGTATTAGCCGCAACAAAATAATGCGGCCAACTCACGTTGTTGTGGTGCTCTTAGGTTGCTACTCTTGTTCAACGATATTCGGTCACGTAGATGTCAGGCTCCTTGAGAACCGGATGTGCGTCAACATGTAGTTGGCATTGCACTTGCCACTCTGTGCTGTCGGTGATCCGGGCGCGAAGTGATTAATAAGTGGTTGTGGTTTGTGTGGTTGGCTCTTCATTAGGTATCTACGCTGTTCATGTGATGCCACGAAGGGGTGAATCGATCAGGTAGGGAGTGGGGAGATTTTAGTGTTCGTGCGGATGTGGGTGTGTCTTCGTGGAATTGTCAGTCTGTTCTGTTGGTATATGGTTACTGTTTCGTGGTGTTTTCGTATTTGGTCGTTTCCGCATGTTGTGAGTTTGAAGAAAGGAGGGGCGGTCCGTTCTTTGGCGTGTGGGCCTATTTGTTGGTGTGTTGTGTAGTATCTCCTGTTGTTGCTTTGAGTTCACTTTTTGCGGTTGGTACGCCTTCTATTCTGGGTGAGCTCGTTTCGTTATGTTACTACTGGCGCATTTTTTCGTCTTGTGATTTTTGCTTCCTTTGTCTCTTCGTGCGTTTCGTTTGTTTATCCTATGATTGTTTTTTCCTGGTTTTGGTTTGCTCAAGTTGACAATAGTTGATGGTTCTTGTGTTCCGCACTCGTCTTTTCATTCGCTTAATCTGGTTTTGTTGTTTCTTTCTTTTGGTTGTCCGGCTTGTTCTCTTGTGTTCTCGTCCAAGGGGGTGTTTTGTTTTTGTTGTATTGCGGGGGTTGTTTGGCCTTTTCTGGCCTGTTTAGCTGCGTTTGCAGGAACACTAAAGTCTTCCCACTCCCTACCTGATCGATTCACCCCTTCGTGGCATCACATGAACAGCGTAGATACCTAATGAAGAGCCAACCACACAAACCACAACCACTTATTAATCACTTCGCGCCCGGATCACCGACAGCACAGAGTGGCAAGTGCAATGCCAACTACATGTTGACGCACATCCGGTTCTCAAGGAGCCTGACATCTACGTGACCGAATATCGTTGAACAAGCGTAGCAACCTAAGAGCACCACAACAACGTGAGTTGGCCGCATTATTTTGTTGCGGCTAATACCAAAACTGTTGGCTACAATCGGTTATCCATTAAGACCATTCAAACAAAATTCAGCCTGCAGACTTCACATAACACTTGTTCGTTTGTTCCGAAACCTCGTTATTTCTGGTTTATGGATGGAGTAGATATTGTTGAAACTGTGGCGGCTATTTAGTTTTTCCACGTTGTATATTTCGTTCAACCGAATATCATGGTAGTATGCCTAATATTCAGCAAACAGCACAGTGGTACTCTGCGGCAGGTAACTGTTTGCTCTTGAACTCTGTCATATAGACAAAGGCCTGTTTTAATTTATGTACTCACATGTAGACATGAACATGAAACTGTCATCGTGGATCTCTTTATTGTGTTCATGGGGACGAATCGGTTGACGGATTCATGGCGGCAATTTTGTAACCGGCCTGTCTGTATTTCCCAGCCATGTTTGGTAACGATTTGTTATACCATTGAAATCAGTTCAGTTCGTACACTGACTGCTGATTTCATGGGTTAACCGAACGCAGCAGTTGAGCTTAGCTACACTATAGTATACGTGACTGGTCGATTGTTTGAACAACCAGTAATTAGTACGACCGGGTTAGCTGGGCGGACACAAACATCCTGACACTCCCAGTCCTCGTTTGGAGTCTGTGCAAAACCTCCACAAGGCTAAGTGTTTATTCGACTCTGAACAAACGTGTTTGTCCTTGAGTTATCTAATAGCCTAATACTCCATTTTCAGCGCTGGCCTACAGTAAACAAGTTTTCAGGTCTGGATAAACAACTTAGTCCTGACAGTATTCAGTCCCGCGCACCACCCGCGTGACGCCTACTCCACATGTTTTACTTTGTCACACAATCGTGTAACCAAATAACTGGTGATGACTGCCTCGCAACTGAGTCTGGCCATTCGGTCACAACGCAAATGTAAATAGTTACCGGGTGTTTATAAGCGAGTGTTCAAGTAAAGGACCAATGTATTGACCGTAGCCTCCTTTGAATAGCAGCGTCTGTATCAGAAGAACTACATAACCCTCCAGCAAAGATAATTCCGAAATCCTCCAGAACTATTCCTCGCTTGTTTAAAAGTGCTGTGGTGTTTCGTCTGACTGCAAAGGTGGCCAGTTTCATGTAACCTCAGATTCAGGAGGTCATCGGTGTTAAATCCTGCGACCACGATGACCATGTTCAGTCCAGGGAAAGTTACTTCCGAGTAATCCCGGATACATCTTTCCTGGAGTGGTAGCATGTCATGTTGACGAAAAAACGGAAACATTTGCTGACTAGCGGGTATGTATCGCACTCCTAAAAGATTCACGTTGTAACTGGATCTATGGCCTACGAGCGCGCAAACAGACAACAGAATAACGCTTAGTGAAACGGCGGATAACGGAACGACAATAAACAACGGAGTATACACGACTGATTCGTAACTCCCCGCCCAACTCAACCCATCGAGGCCAACGTATGAACAAAGGAAAAAGACTGTTATCCGGACAGAGCTCTTTCTATGTCACTCGGTCCAAAGACAACATGGTCACAAACCAGTTCATATTTATATAGTTTGGGACTAGCAACAAAGCAAAGTCAAAAAGAATGGACCAGACAGAAGTCCAGATAGTACGGTTCAGGCTCGTAGTCGAGATGACAACAAAAGTTGGCATGACGGTTGTGGACGCTCGTGAAGACCGGAGAAGTGCATGACTATGGCAGCTGTGAAGGTCATTTCAAGCAGTAATGGGTTAGGCCTTTACAAAGACAAATAAAACAGTGTTTTTGGAGATTTGGGGTACTCCCCGAAAATTTTGAAGTACAATGTGCCCAAAAGTTATTTTACCAAATCTCCCATACTTGTGGCATTACTTGCCAGAGTAAAAGCTGACCACTGCGACATGTTATAGGTTCCGTTGACCAGCCGTTCATCATCATCACCCTTTTCTTCGCTTCTTTCACTGTCCGTGGGGCGATGGGGCTCATATTCGTAAGTTAACTTAGCTAGCCAAGGCAAACGTTAACCGCGGCCAATAATCGCGTCACACTAATCGTCAGGTGAGACTTGTATCCAGACAGACAAACAGGATGCAATCCGTAATCGGCCGGAGGTTGTTGTGTCTAGGTCGATACGCGCGGTCATTTTCCGAGGGTGCGCGAGTTCATGAGCTCAAAATCAGCGTCACTGGCGCAAGCAGTCGCGCGAATTCAACTATGGAGATCAAGGTGTTCATCTTTGAAAACTCGGTACATTCGAATTCATTTTATGTTGCTTTCATATTATATCGATTTTCCGATGAGTGCGCGTCAACTTAGTGTGCTCAACATCGTCAATTCTAGCCACTGTGTTCAAGCATTTAATTAATTCAGTTAGGTCCCTTGGCTTGGCAACTCAACGTTACTTGCATAAACATTTTAGTCATCAAACTCCAACGACCATCATCTTTTGCTGATGCTCATAAATAATCTGCTTGATCATGTTGCTACTGTGAGATAGTTATAGGCGTGTATTTCGGTTTGGGTCTGCCTATCGCATCTCGTGGTTATGAAGCTGATTATACTACAACTTATATAATACTAATAGTCTCGAAAAATAGTTTGAGGTAACAACCATCGGTCACACATTTTTAAAGGCCCCATATCATTGCAATTAGAAAAGGCTGATATAAATCAGCCCATAATGTATATGGGATCTCCAGCCAGTAGAGTTCTGGTAGTCTTTCTTTCATGACTCAGTTCTGCCTTCATTACAAATAGAGCTCTAACACAGTTTGCTACGTTTTAAAGCGATTCAATGAGCTTCAACCAATTTGTTGACCGATCAGCAAATTGCAGGGATACTGCGGTCCCACAATCAAGTCGCGTGCGAAAATTTCGACTGCCTGACCTGCTTTGCTGGTAGCTGGCCACTTGTCTGTGAGTTTACTTGTCTACCGAACCATTACGTGCAAAAGCAACACATTTTTGGTAATTCTAACTTTCTTGTTCAAATAACGTTGACTTAGAATGACATTCCAGCCGCCCGACTGGCAGCTTCTGAGGTTGATCGATCACCTCAAAACCCATATTATTGTTACGTTACCTGACACCGAAGCGACCAGGGCGTCCTTTTGATAATTGGTTTTACTTCGAACGCTCAGAAAAGGGTTGAGGTTGATCACATTGTTGAGTGTTTTGACATCCCTAATTTGCTATCTGCTTTTATTCCTCCACGTATAGTTAAAATCAGATTTGTAGTATACAAAAGATTATGGCTCTAATCTGATTAGTCCCCAGAACAAACGAATCGTCATTTTACCGATTGTCCTACCGACTGCTCTGATCGACCCCTTCTAGACTAGCTATAATGTGTAAATATCACTGTTTGATGAAACATCAATGGAGGACCACCGTGATGGTATTATCGACGTTGCACAAGATTGATCAATTGTGAAGTGCATCAAGACAGGAGGAAGACATGTAGTATGTTGACACTTCGTTTACTCTTATCAATCACAAGCACAAAGTATACACACTACGTACCTCAAGCAGATAATTGTGTAAAACGGCGACCTGTTCAAATGGCTATGGCATATGGTGAATGTGCATAGTTGCTATCGTGCGACAAAACATTGAAAGAAAACAATATGGGAAGACGTGTCTGATAATGACTTCAAAAACTGGCGCATACACTAATTCTCCAACTTTAAGAAGCAAAAGTAAATTATTTATTCCTTCCATCACCCATTCCAAGAGGAAAATTAACCCAGCGCGCCGAGAAAGTGCTCAACTCCGTGATGTCCTGAAAGGTCAAATGTTTTCGGCCACATATTCAATAACAGTATTAGTAGTTCCCATTTTTCCTAAGCTTTGCAAATCTGAAAGTTTTCTTCATAATGATTATTGACGCTGACTCGCAAACCGATACTACGCGACCGGCTTTGTTCTTGTTTGGACGAGGTCTTCTTTTTTATCAGTTATGTCGGTTTCTTTCCCAGCTAATCATGCTTACTCAGTTGATCGTTCACTTTATCATACAGAAGTATTCCAAGAACTAACTGTTTGTACGGTCAAACCGAATTCTCAAGGCACTTAACACCCGGTGAGTGCAGACAAAAATGAACGCGTACCCTGCTGCCTTGCCGACTGGTCTCGTTAACGCGTAAACAGAATGTGACAGCTGCTTTTCCATTAAGAGTTTAAGGAAGACTTAGAAGGTAACAAATGAAACTCGTTCACTGGTGAGACGGGTCAAATGAAAATCCTTCACAGTCTTTACTACTAGCCATTCTGTTGCTTCAAGTCATCGATTTGCTTCATTTTACTTTAAACAAAAGGTTACCTCCTTCCTGTCGGCAGCATAGCATCCATAATGCATAGAAAGATGCAATAATCCTGGGTCTACAATGACATGAGGGTAGGAATATGTCAGTCAGAAATGATCGTCAAAACGACAGCCTGGCTGTTCCAAGAGATACTTTCCAACTATTCCGCATTATTACATGTCATTTGACAGTCAAAGGTTATCGGTTAAAGGGTAAAGGTACAGAGTGATAAGTACTGTCGTATGAAGTGCTCGTGATCTACGTAGTTTGAGCAGATCTCGTTTGGTTGCAACCTCGGCAGATAAGCAGGGTGACACCGTGGCGGTATAGAATTTCAAAATGGTTTGCATGTTTACGTCTGGTTGTGAACAGATGACCTCGTTACTGGTCGGGGTCAGGTCAACTGCTTCCCTGGACAATAAGTGTTGCAGCGAGGACTGGCCTGTTAGTCAGTCAATTTTGACTACTGGAGTCAGTGACTAGGTCTATTTTTGTAGCTGTGATGGAGTCAGGCATGGTTAACCAAGTGATGGTAGTAGCAGGTGAATGTCAAACGGCAAATACAGCTGGATGTCGTTTGTTCTGAAAAAGGCAGGAACACATGCGAAACCGGTCAGTAGTTCATTTAAGTACGTGATCCGTTACTTGAGACTCACTAATGAAACGTTATGCTTCCTGCATAGGGCTATTGAGAAACAATAATTTCGGGATACCGTTAGTCCTCACCGCTTCACTTCAACCCGAAGACAGCATGCTTCCACTCAAGTTCTAGACGGGTATTCTGAGAACAGGTGTGAATGTATCACTCTTTTTTGATGGAAATGTTAGTGGGTAGATTGGCAGTGGTGCTACTAAGTGTTAACTGAAACACAGGTTAACATGGCACATCAACACAAGTATCTAAGGTTAAATGAACCGGGTTAGCTGATCATGTAATGCTTCAACAAGACGGCGCCGAACAGCTCGATACACATACTATGTATGATTATTTCAGTGATTTATTCAGTGGTAGGCCAACAGGCAGGCAAGAAACCACTACAACTTGCCGAACTTTAGCCGGCCTGCCTTGTTACTTTGAGGTCACCTCAGGAAAAACCAAAAATCATGAAACATTTGATGACTAGAAATCTTATTCGTGGGATGGTCGCTTACCGTTACCAGATCAGTTACAATGTCTCCTTCATGAGGCGACAGGGCTGTCTGTCCATTACTCACAAGCACATGTGGCTGCATGCGACAGTTCAGTGGTGTTTGATGTTAAATCATTTAGGAATCTGTCACCACGCTTGTGTCGTAAAAGCGTACCTGGAGTTCTAGTCTCGACCGCGGCAAGGATATGCACTACTGACGAGCTGTAACTAGAGAAAAACTCGAATCTGATGCTTTGCTCCGAAAGGACCAGACTGGATAGTCAATGGAAATACAGAAGTTGGAATCAGTTGTGAGTGCAGTTGCTTTTATATTGATCAAAATCCACCGTTGTTTATAAGCGACTAATGGAACCCCTTAAGAGTGAGCGCAGTTCAGTCAGAGGAAAGAACATACACCACATTCTCTCTTTGGGTCCGAGGCGAACGCATTATTGTGACAAAAACAACAGAAAATATTTCGAACCTTTTCTTTTGGACAAATCACAATATTCGGTGTTATTTACTGCGTGAATTTGTGGGTTGTGTGTTGTTCTGGTTGGAGCCGGTCACTCGATTATCTACACCAGACCATCTGGCCGTTCTCCTTCCCAGTCAAAATGACCAAGTTTTGTGTTCCTACCACAAGCTGACACAAAGGTATCAGTGTTTTTCTGTGTCTCAGAATAGCAAATACTACAAATAAAAGCTCTTAAGTAACATAACTACTGTTTTCAGGATTTTATGCAAATATGATAAACGAATAAATACCTCCAATTTTGTCTGTGTATGTTGACCGAAGTACGAATTCTAGCCGCGTATAAACGGTCATTCACTATACCCAGTTGCTCAGCTTCTGAACGAAATGTGATCATCCATTCATGTTAAATCAAACTGTTCGTCTTCATCGTCATCAGAGTGTCTGGGAAATAAGAGCTGATCTATGACATTCTACAATTAACTAAATAGGTGCCATATACAACGAGCGTATTCTCGATGGACTGCGAAACCACCCGCCCACACCTCATAACAAAAGCGATGAACTCAGGACCTTAAAAAGTGTAGATTTTTAACGAACCTTTGATCTTTCACCAAAATGCGTGTGAATTATTTTGAATCTGACAATAAATAGTTCATGATAGACTAGTTTGGCCACCTCAGTTTTGAATCTAAAATATCACAGGACATTAGAAGAACGTGTAGCGAACAAGCTTGTTTTCGGTGATTCATCATCAGGCTAAATACAACACATTTATATGAGTCAATCATGTGAGAAAATATACAATAATGAATCGAACGGATTGTTATCAGTTTCCGAAAGTTCACGTCGATTGTACAAAATTATTGATGGCTGTTATGAGCAGTCTTGATTACGTAATCTGTTCTTGCCGAACGTGGACATCTGGCCATAGAAGATTCAGTGTTTTTACGATACGCTTTTGAATAC
>JTDE01009710.1:0-11114 GCA_014338405.1 Paragonimus skrjabini miyazakii | reverse complement strand
CTTTATTAGAATGTGATGAAATGCGATGCACATTTTGAGTAATGGAAATTAACCGACTCATTATTATAATTCTTACTTACTTATTGTGTGCCCGTAGTGGTATAAATGACCTCATACACCAGAATTTACTTAAATACGCACATATACCGCGACCATGTAGCTATAGCCAACATCGAATGAAGGGATACATACGGATTAGTCTCTTTCACAGGAGTCTTCCAGTGTCTGATCAATTGGCACGACGTTGACATTATGCTCTGTAAGAAATGGAAAAAGGGCAGGTAAAACAACCGAAACAAAGTGGCATACGTCTTGCTGATTTCGATTCCCCGCTATACTACACCCTCGTTAATCAGGCATCGTCCTCGTGCCCCTGGTACGTCGTTCGAAATCTCTACCTCTGCTCCTATCTCTGGTACCTTCTGTGATTCCTCTGCTTCCGTTGAAGTCTAGGCCGGCTTTAGTCGATTGAAGTGTACGACCATGGGCTTTTGACAACTATCTGAGATTCGAATGTAACACAATATATAACTGAGCACTCGTTCGATAACGAAACGACTTTTCCATTCGCGATGTAGTTTAGCAGGTACTGCGGGGGATGGGACGTCTGTACGTAAATAGACTTTCGCTCCCACTAGCAAAGGAGCTCCGTGAGCTTTCTTGTCACAGTATTCCTTTCGACGTCGTCGAGCTGCATTTAAATGCCGGCGAGCCAAGTCGTGACTTCTGACAATGGTGTCTCGCAGGGATATGACGTACTCGGTGGTTAGAAGAGGCAACCTCCCGAGACAAAGTGTTTGCAAATCCGATGGAAGTCGGAACTCTCTATCAGTCCACATGAAACTCGGCGTTTGGTTGATGGATGAGTAAACAGTGCTCTGATACGCCATCAAGCACTATGGGAGCTCATCATCCCTTTGTTGGACACTCTCTACAAATGCTTTCATCAAAACCTTCAGCATGTGGTTGGTGCGCTCGACCAGCCCGTTTCCTTCCGGGTGATAGGAGATTCGTGTTTTATCTATTTTCATGAACCTACACAGTTTATGCATGGTGGCACTCGCAAACTTGGAATCTTTATGTGAATGTAACTGTCACGGAGCACCCCAGTTGCAAATCCACTTGCTAAAAATCGCCTTGGCAACCGAAGGGGCATCAGTCGTCGACAACGGTACAACTTCAACTTATTTTGTGAAGTGATTCACCATTACGAGGATGCACCTTTTTCCCTGGCATGTCTCAGGTAGCGGTTCCATTAGGTCGGCGCCAACGATCTCATTAGGGCATCCAGTCTGTACTGGTTGTAATGATGCTCTGTAGTGCGAAATTGGGTTCTTAAACCTAGCACATGATGAACAACTGCGACAAAAATTGGCGACATCTCTCCGCTGATGAGACCACCAAAACCTCGCCTGTGCTGCTTCGTCCAGTTCTCGATGAAGGTTCTCTAGCACCTTGGTCACTTTTGTCTGAGGAACGACAACACGTCTAGTACAAGTGGGCCCATACTGTATGTACAAGATGCCATCTACCATCACCAGCTGTTCCCAAAGGGCTCACAAGCATTGAGTCTCCCAACTGCAGCCTGCAAGCTCTTCTCCCGTCCGTCTACTTCCACTCGCTGATACCTTTTCATAAATCAACGTCAGCTCGGGATCATCCTTTTGAAATTCATCCCATCCTTCTGTTTTGTTCTGCAGACTGATCAATGCCACGTGTTGTGTGGTGCAAGAAGGACAATCCCCATGATCACGGGTTGGTCCTCGACAGAGGGCATCTGCATTTCCATGCTGTTTTCCTGGCCGATGGTAGCATTCAGAAATATACTCCTGCAAATACTCCTGCCAACGGGCAATCTGTCCTTCCGGGTCGCGGAAATTCCTTAACCACGTTAACGATCGATGGTCAGTACGTACCACGAACTTCTTACCCAGCAGGTAATGACGATATTGTTTTAAAAAGAACACTAATGCTAGCATTTCCTTCCTTGTGGTGCAATAGTTCTTCTGTCGTTTATTTAGGGATCTGCTTCCGTACGCGATAACGTGTTCTCCTGTTTCACCTTTTTGGGACAACACTGCTCCAAGACCGTGATCACTCGCATCAGTGTCCAAAATAATCTCGCTAGCTTCCATGGCAAAGTCAGGGAAGGCTAGTATTGGAGATCCGCACAATGCCTTACGCAGCTGGTCAAAACTCTGCTGCTGCGCCTCCGTCCATACAAACTCGCCGTCTCTCCCCAGTAAGGCGTTCAAAGGTTCTGCTGTCGTTGAAAGTTGCGGACGAACCGCCGGTAGTATCAGGCTAGACCCAGAGAACTCCTCACCTCACTGACCATCAGTGGGATCGGCCACTGTTCCACATGGACCGTCTTGGCGCGATCTGTGTGAATGTCTTCCTTGGATATGACATGTCCCAGGAAATTAACCTCCTCCTGCATCAATCTGTATTTAGCCGGGTTTGGCTTAAGACAAACCCGACGCAGACGATCCAATATGATTCGTAGAATTTCGAGGTGTTCGTGGGACGATGGCCCGTGAGCGATGATATCATCCAAATATACTAAACACTTCTGAGGCACCAGGTCACAAGGTGCTGATTGCATTAAGCGTTGAAATGTTGCCGGGGCGTTCACTAAGCCGATCGGCATTGTCTGAAATTCGTGTAGGTCCGAAGGCAAAGTGAACGCTGTTTTACTCCTGTCTACCTCGTCAACTTCGACCTGCCAGTAACCGGATGCAAGGTCGTGTGTGCTAAACCAACACGACCCACTAAGCGCCTCTAGTACGTCGTCCGTGCGTGGGAGCAGGAACGACTCTCGCTTTGTGACGCTGTTCAGAAGTCGGTAATCAACACAAAGACGTAACTTCCCGTCCTTCTTTTTTACCAGAACTACTGGGGCGGCCTAAGGTAAATTAGAGGGCTGAACAATATTATTCTTAAGCATTTGTTCACTCATCTCTTGCAGTTCTGGTTGATAGTGAGCCGGTATTCGTCTCGGTATACAGTTCCTTGTATCAATCTGATGTTTTAACACCCCTGTAAACCCTGACATTGCCGCGTTCCAGTCAAAAACATCCATGTACTCCCTAATCAGATCAGTCAAACCATTCTTCCGTTGGTCATCCCCTCCGCCAGCTTGTCCATTGAAAACTTATGTTAGTTCCGATATTTGCTCTTCATTGTTGCTTGGATTAGGAGTTATGGTGAAAATTTTGTCTGTGTGTGGTCTTACCGCCTTTACTACAGACTTTCGTTGCCATGTCGTCGGCTGGCTAATGAACCGTTTCTTTTGGACCAAATATATGCGGCAGTTCAATCTCTCCAACACATCAACTCCTAGAATCACGTCCTACGGTAACCTGTCGACAACCATCACTTCATGGCTGCGGTGCGTTCAGGCCATGTTCACTTCAACCTCCATCTTCCCCCGAACAGTTAGGGGTGTCCCGTTGCCTGCTGATAACTTATTATGCGAATAGCGCCAGTTGCGCCCTGCTAGACTAACCGCAACTTTCGGCCCTACTAGGCTGCAGAACGCCCCGTATCAATGAGGCTCTATGTTTGCACCCTTACCCTCGAACTCATCAGAAGTCAGTCGATTAAATGTGAACGCTGACTCACCTGGGGTTTTTCTGTTGTGCCCGCAAGTTCGTGCAAATCGACTAAACCGTTGGCAATAGTAACAGCCGCTCCTGGTCCAACTCGTCTGACTTCGTCCACAGTTCCATGCGTCACGCAGGTAGCTCATCCTTGGCGGTTGAACGGCAGCATTCACTTCAAGTTGAGAGCCGAAATTTCTCTCAAGGCTGTTCGTGACCGCTTCGATGTGTCGCCAGACTTCAATTGTCTGCTCCAGTTTTGTGGGCGGATGCCTCAAGAACCGTTCGCAAACCTTCCGGGAAGTTACTCCTTCCACCAACTGTTCCAAAACCCGTTCGGCCCATCTTTTGACGGGCTCTGTTGAGAACCCTTGGCGGGCTAGGTGATTGAGATGCCGTGCGAAAGTTTGGATATCCCCGCTGTGCCGTTGACGGCGTTCGTAAAACTCCCTCCTATAGTCCAGGGCGAGGGCCCCGGGTGTCAGTGTGCTTCTAAAACGTTGGTATGTTTGTTCGTTCACTGCATTCATTACGATCTCATCTTCTAACGCAATCGTAAGTGCCTCTCCTGCCAGCAAGCTCAGCAGTGCGTTTGGCTGACGGGAGGATTCAAACGTATCCACTTACTGCCGAGCCCGCAGCTCCCAGCTTGAGAAGTCTCCGCCTAGGTGGGACTTCTTGGGTGCAATGACGGTCTCAGTAGTCTCCACAGCGATGGCTCCTCGGCGGACAACCGATGTTATCAGGACTGCGAAGAGGTCCAATATCTTTTGTAAAATCCTCGTTGTAGAGCCAGACGGCAACTCTTCTTCACTCGGGGAGGTGTTTCGGCATCCTGGAAGGGTCACCAAATGTAACAGGCAAGCGAGAAGGCAGAAGGCAGAATTCGGGTCGGAATGTTTATGTTTACGTGACACCTAACATACGGATTAGGGGATGAAGGGATACATACTGATTAGTCTCTTTCACTGGAGTCTTCCAGTGTTTGATCAATTGGCATGACGTTGACATTATGCTCTGTAAGAAATGGAAAACGGGCAGGTAAAACAACCGAAGCCAAATGGCGTACGTCGTGTTGACTTCAATTTCCCGCTATAAGTGTAACGTAAGGTCGAACCCGGCAGATGCGCACGGGTTGAGTTTTAATTCTGTAACGGGGCGTGCTGCCATGTTGTCGGTGCCGTTTTAATTTTCGTTTAAAATAATATATATTTCTCAACGCATTTGTGAAAAACACGCTCGGATCTGCGCAATCATGACAGATAATTACATGCGGTACAAAGCAACAACTGGATATATAACAAGACAAATATGAAATCTGTTGACAAAAGAAGACATGATCAAAGGGAAAATAGTCACAGTTTAAAACGTTCGATCCACACATAATGAAAGAAGGTAGTTCGTCTGTTCCACGGATTCAGTCCAAAAAATGAGATGTTACATTAATTTAACTTTTGCAAGGTTAGGTAAAGACGACGTTTCAAGTATTTCAAGGTCAGCCAGGGAAATACGTGCAAGTTGATCTTCGAAAGATTTCGCCGTTATTTGACGTAATTTCATTCGGAAAAATGTTGAAATAGTTCAGTTTTGGCGAACGAGGACGGGAAGTTCCAAAATCGGGTGAAGAATTGAGCGGATTTCCGCACAGGACCTCGATGATTGTTGGAAAGCGTCAAAAAGTTGAACATTTCAATAATCGCTCGGCCAATATGGGGTTTTGAGCGCCCATTCATCGCGGAAACTTTTCTTGCATTACGGATGCTCGTGGGAATAGGATAAAAAGCGTGATGTCATGTGTTAAATGGGAAAATGTGAAGCAATCACATGTTATATGAAGATTAATGTAAATGTCATATTTTTTGGCAATAACTTTACGCGCTATTAATGCTTTTGTTTTTTCCAATAAAGTATATAATATTTGGAAATAATTGTTATGACATTCTGTGATAATTGGGTAACCAGCAACTTGTTCTAGACTAATTATCACGTGATAGTCAAAACTTCGTCGAAAGTTTTGAAGTCAGTTCGTTTTATAGGGTCAATGTTTAAGCTAGAATCCATATTCCATAGCCTACAACAGTGTGAGCCGTGTGCTTACTGGCTTACTGGGCCTTCGGCTCGTGCTTTTTTGTGTTGCTTCCTTATACAGGACAGTTGCCAGAACCCCCTATTTTGGAAGAACGCTGCCTCCTCATGTCTCCACTCGGGGTAACGGATAACCCGAATAAAGATGGCCGGCTTGTATGTTAAGTAAGCGGTTCAAAAAACGTTCCCCGGGTATATCCTTCATATGTGAAGGAGTACCGCCTCCCAGATTCTACACACTCCCCGCTTGGCGCAACTTTCAGTGCTGCCGAATGGGCTGGAACCCATCAACAAATCCTTCCCTTGTTATAACAACTTATCTTATTTTCAAAAATCGCTGGAAATATACGGTTTGTTTCCATACCGCGCCGCGTTCTTTTAGTTCTTTACCCGTCAGGACTACATTCTAGCTGATATACGGTTCCCTGCCATGTATCAGTGCACCGCATGCATGCAGGCGCGTGTAGTGGACAAGTGGGTATGCGCTAGACCCTCGTCCACTAACAATTTAAAACGCCTTTCCTGAAGAGCAATCGAAACGTAGTCCCAACAGGCATTGAACTACAGAACGCAGCGTGATTTGGAAACAAACGGTATATTTCCAGCGATGTTTGGAAATGTGATTAGTAGTTAGCTCTAGCCTAGTCTGGGACCAACGGCAGCAACCAAGAGGAGAAAGAAAAAAGTGCGAGATGAGCCACAGCCCACTCGGCGGCATTCAAAAGCGGGCCAGGTGAAAAGTGGGTGGAACCTTCTAGTGCGTTAAACAAAGCTCGGAAAGGTTCGGTTAAACGACCTTGAAGAATGGAATGGTCAATGAGTCGTTAGGAAAAGAGCAAGCATTTGCTGCTTGCAATTAGTTACGCGACTGGAGAAAATGGTACTGAGTTCGTATCAGGCCTCCTATAGCAGGCGTACACAGAATCATGCGTACAGAACAAACAAGCAGGAGAACACTGTTGCGGCCGGGACCCTTAGAGAAGCCACACGATCGCTGGTGTGTAGCGACCTGGAGATTTCACCGGCCTGCCTGCGGTATGATGTGTAAAATAGTTCCAAAACTCCGTTGCATGTTGTACGTAGGCTAATAAGAAAGTTCGTATGATGCATGTTGTCTGATTGTTTGTCTGCATGCCATGTGACTGTGGCGCGAACCCGAACGCACACATGTGTCACAATTCTTCCGGTCTAATCGCTCGTCGATGGTAGGTCTCTAGCCTTTCTAGCTAATTTACGTGTCAGTGCCATTTCTAGCGCTTTAAGATACCCTTGATATATTTCGAGTAATAAATATCCGGTTTCTCTCAACGGTCTTTTTCTATTTCGCGTCCGGTAAACTCGTACCTGGGGAAACGACTTAGTGCGCCGTGCACTGACGGTCACTAACGTGACGCTTTGTGCTTGTAGGTTACGGGTATCAGGCAGACGAAGCCTGAAGCGGGTTCCTCACAGTCGAAGCGCTGGAAGCTGTTGCCTACCAGCACAAAAAACGACTACCAGGCTACCAACCACCACGTCCTGTGAACTGTGCGCTAGACGTCTAGCGCATACCCACTTGCCCACTACAAGCTTTTCGGAACTCACTCGCTCCCATGTTCAGAAAACTGGGTGTCTGTGGTATTCTAACTTTCCTTTTTCTTTGTTGGTGTACTGTATGGTGAATGTTTTGCTTGTTTTCTTCCAGTCCAACTTAGCATTTTACTTTTCCTACATATCCTATCTAGATTGTACTAACATGTACTCGTGTATTGAGCTCATTTCCGCATAATATTTCCCATATTTTGTTTCCTAGTTTAGATCCTACCATTGGAGTCTCTGGTTATTTCTCGAGAGATGGGTCTTTCAATTTTGAGCCAACCTATCAAGTGGCTAACTAGCATTGGCCGCCTGGGTATGGGGGCCTCATTCACACACCTCTCGGTCTTATTACTTCAAGTTTACACCGGGTAGGTAGTTTGTGAGTGGAACCACAAGTGGTGCAGCGCAAGCGACTTGTGTTGATGGTTAAGTGCAGGCGTCCTTTAGCTTCGGTCACTGTGGCAGGCTAATCCGAACGGGATGCCGCCAAACATATCTTAACATAACCTGTATGGGATCTCTTCTGTTAAACTACTTTGTAGGCCAAGCGCCTTTTGCAGTCACAACAATTAATACCGTGGCGAACGCTATCATGAGGATACTCTAGCCGCAGTCTTTCGAAGACGGAGACGTTCAGACGTTTCTGGATGACCTCAGGGACGTAACCGAGATGGCCAAAGTCAAGACCGATCGTGGGAGGCTGGGTGCCCTGCGGATGCTGGCGAAAAACAGAGTGAAGGCGGTGGTGGGTTCAGCGCGAAGGGACCCTGCGAAAATAGGATGGGCCACTGTAAATGGAGCGTCGGTTGTTGCATTTGACAGTCCGGCCGGCCGCCAAGAGGCTGTGCGGCGGCTCGAGGCGGCCAGGCTTGGACAAGGAGCGAATCCATCCGTGTTTGCCGCCATTCTGCAAGGTTTGCTGGGCAGGACTATGCCAGGATTAAATCAAGAACCACGACGGCAGTTGTTAACGGAGCAGTTTATTGAAGGTCTTCCGATGGCGGTTCACGATCAATCCGTATTACCCGTGTCGTCCGGTGGGTGGAACAGGATGAGCTTGCGAAGGTGAAGCAGAAGTTGAGGGTTATATCCTTGTCCTCGGCGGGTGTGGACGGACAGGAGGACGCTGGAAGAAATGCGGAAGACAATGGAGCAGCTCGCAGCGGATGTAGCTGCCACGGAGGAACGATCGATTGGAAAGCTGTTTCATCTGTGGTGAAAAAGAGCATTGAAAGAAGGATTGCCCAATCCGGTGGTGTAGGAGATCTAAAAATATGGTGCTCTGCGATTGTTCTTTGTTGTTGTTGGTGGTGGTGAGCTGACCAGCTAGCAATGGGGCTATTGAGAAGGAAGCCATACATACAAGGGTTGATGGTAACGGGGACATAGTACGGTGCTTGGTCGGTATGGGGCGACTATTTCGTTGATTGCTTGTGTATGGAAGCAAGACGTAGAATTTACACCTATGATGGTCAGGTCAGTTGGAGGTCATAACATGCTAGTAGATGGCGTGAAAGAGTGCGGTATGCGTATGGGCAACCATATCATAAAGCATCGTTTCAATGTCCCTAGAAATCAGGCAAACGCCCCTTGGAGCCGATTTCCGCTCTGCAACGGATGCCGTGATTGACTTGAAGCTCCAAAGGTTGTCAACCAGGTATGGTTCTTTGGCACTCACAGGACACCAACAGAATAGCGTCAGCCAAGTACGCACAGCTAAAGCTCCCATTTGCACAGACCTGTTGTTCCAATCTATGATCGAGAAGTACGTCGACATATCCACGGACGAAACTGTGACTATTTTCCCTTTGATTACGTCTTCTTTTGTCAACAGATTTCATGTATGTCTTGTTATATATCCATTTGTTGCTTTGTACCGCATGTAATTATCTGTCGTGATCGCGCACATCCGAGCGTGTTTCTCACAAATGCGTTGAGAAATATATATTATCATTATTATTATTATAATCCGTACTGATTCTTCAACTGGATTGTATATGAAATACCAACAACAGGAACATTCCGGCCTCACGGAACCTGTAGGATTTCGGCTCATCTTGAAGAGGAAATCAAAAGACAACTGCAGAACATGTTGGCTAAGGAGGTTGTCAGAGAAGCAAACAGTCAGTACAACTCGCCTATTCTACTGCTAAAAAAGTCCAGTGGAAAACACCACTTTTGTTTGGGTTTTAGACTGTTGACTGAGGTAACATAGGACACAATTGCGCCAATACCGTCCGTCACTGATATTTTTGATAAGTTACAGCAGGTGAAGTTGTTCGCGGTATTTGACTTACGCTCGGGATACCGACAAATAGCAATCAAACCCATGGATCGTGAGAAAACCGCATTCACGGTGGGCCAAAAATAGTACCAATTCAGGCGCATACCGTTTGGCTTGTCCGAGGCACCGTTCACATTCCAGCGCATGATGGGTCAGTTAGTGAAACGACCGGATAATGTGGCAGTATACGGATAGGTATTTTGATACACAGTAACATAATCGGCACACGTTGCCCATCTGGATGCTGTCTTAAAACGAATTAGTGACGACTCCAGATTAATGCCGGTAAGTCACAACTCGGACGGTCATCAGTGGTGTTACCGGGACACAAGGTTGGTCAAGGTGATATCAGGCCCATGTCAGAGAATATATTAACAGTTAGAGAGGTCGTGGCTCCGAATTCTAAGCACACGTCGAACAGGTTACTACAGTCGTTTGGAGCCAAATTTTCATCCCACCATGTCATAATTGTACGAACTGCTTCCGAAAGACAAACGATTTGAATGGGCCGACGATGCCCAGAGGGCGTTCACGCGAGTGCAACAAGAAATGAACGGGCAACAACTGACGCTGAAACTTCCAAATACAAAAGAAACGTTAATCGTGGCAGCAGATGCTAGTGACCGTGGCATTGGGGCAGTACTCAGGCAAAAGGAGGGAGTAATGGAATATGCCAGCAGAATCCTGGCCCCAACGGAGCAGAAGTATGCAACCATTGCGAAGGAATGTTTGACAATCGTCTGGGCATTAGAAAAGTGAAGGCTGTACTTTTTGGTCAACAGTTCCGTGTAGAGACGGATCACAAACCTCCGAAGTGGATCAGGACTGCGAGGGACCCGAGTGGCAAATTAATCCGACGGGTATTGCGTTTACGAGAATATAATTTCACGGTCAGTCATGTGTCTCGTTCCAGCAGTTGCGTCGCTGATTTTCTTTCTTGCCCGCAGATAGACGACGTACTTCCCGTAGTGATTTTGGAGTCAACGGCTTAGTAATGGAGCAGGACCCATAGACACTAGTGCGTCTACGGCGTCAGGAAAAGATCCTCCGAGAGGTGATTGGCGCCCTAGCCAGGGACGTGAGGATGTCATCAAATACTAAAGTTGAAGAGCTGAAAATACTGGCTTTCCAATGAGAAAGAGTTGGCTTAGACAGTGCGGGTGTATTTACGTGGCAACGTGACGGCATACTGTTATCTCATCCACAAGGACAGTGACAGGACAAACGTCACCCACTTCATATCGGTTGCTTTGTCGTCAGGCACGTCGAAAGTTATGGGAAGCATGGCGGACGGTTTTGTAAGGGCTCACTTTAATACCAAATCACTCTAGGCATGGGCGCAGCACAACTTCAGAGATGATGGCTCGTGCACGACTGATTTGCTGGTTACAGCTGATTCGCGGAAGAAAGCTATCGAAAAACGTCTCCCAGTAGATGCAGTATTTTTAATTTTCGCAGAGGTCGAGCGCAGGATTCTGTCGGATGAGTAGAATAATCCGGACTTATGCAGTGGGGCTTATTTGTGGCTAAACTAATACATACTCTATCATACATATACAGTTAAA